>JANHFX010024212.1:12354-22517 GCA_027560015.1 Chloroceryle amazona | reverse complement strand
GGATCCATTGCCCCCTGTCCTATCCCAAGGCACAAGTGAAAAGAGGCTGCCCCTGCCTTCTTGTCACCCAGCCCTTATGTATTTACAGACATTCATTAGATCCCCTCTCAGCCTTCTCCTCTCCAGACTATAAAGCCCCAGGTCCCTCAGCCTTTCCTCGTAAGGCAGTTTGGAACGTGCCACCGCAACGATGGCCGGTGCCTCCCCACCTCTGGCAATACACCTTTCAGGGAGGGCTGATCAAGCTACGGCTGCCCTGTGCTGCCCGCACAGCTCCCATCCCACTGCAGCTTGATCCCCTTAGTTCTCTAAGGAAGAAGCATTATTATGAAATGCAGCTTAGAAAGAGACCTACAAATCCCTCTTCATGGGCAGGGCCTTGTGCCCCTGCACTGATCTGGGGCTGGTATCCCCCAGAGTTAATCCAGACTCTGGGATGCTGGGATACGTTCGTGCCATGTTCGCACCACTTCCAACTATCAGCAAACAGAGGAGGTCGGAAATGAAGAAACTGCACAAAGAAGCTACTTGTAGAACTTCTAATTTCCAAGCCTGTTGTCCCTAAGTGAGGGAAAAGGTGAAAATGGAAAAGACAACCCAAATGGTCCACAGCCCACAGAGCCCCTTACATGAAACCTCTGAGGTGAACACATGCCTGGAGGAGGGAAGTGCATCAGCCAGAGCCTCCCCAGGCAGTGCCAATGCTGGGGGGACACTGTGCCCTCAACCCCAGGAAGACAAACGCTGCCATCCAGACCTTACCCCCAGATTACACCCACCCAGCGATGGTCAGAAGCTGAAACCCTCAGGTTGCCGGACACTGCTCACCCTGAGCCTCTGGGAAGACCGAGCAGAACATGATGCCCAGAGGTGTGCAGCCTCCCATCGATTCCTGGCTTTGCTTTAGTGGGTAAAATCATGTTCCTAAAAGCTACCCCGTTCCTGCCTGACACATGCTAACACACCTGCAAAGAGCTTCTCGCTGTTCTGATGTAAAGATCAATGACTGCAGAGACAGCTGCCCTGGGCTAGGAGAAACTGTGGAAGGAGAAGATCCTGCAGTTTAATATGAGAACAATCCTCTGGAAAAAGCCATGCCCTGATTTACAGCCATACAGAAACCAGACCCTGCTCTGCACCCCTCCTCAACTAAATAACATCAAGAAAATGGAAGCTTTGTGCTGCCCGGATACATTGCAGTCAAGACACAGACAGAAAAAGGAAAGAAACCACGAAGACCACCCTTGCCAGATGCTCATGCCCATCTCCTGCTGGGCTCCGAGAGCTGGGACTGGCAAGGATGTCATCAGCACTTTGCTTTCAGACAGCAATGGGGCTTAATCCCTTTGGAAACATCCATATTTCCAAACAGCTGCTCAGTAGAAGAAGAAAAACCCAGGCTGGGTGATGAGGATGTCTGCAGATGTGCTATCAACTCACCAATTAGCAGTGAATTTGCATCATGTACTAATATTCCTCACTTCCCAGGTTGGAGTATTGGTGATCCCAAGAGAATCAGCCCTTCCTTTGGGGTATTGGTGATCCCAAGAGAATCACCCCTTCCTTCTTACTTCTAGTCTTGTTTTCTAGTTTTCTTCTCCTATTCCAGCCTCAGGCATGGTGGGGAAGATGAATGACTTCCAACCTGCTTCAGCAAACAAGGCACTGCCCACGGTGCACGCTGTGGGTGGTAAGGGATGCCCAACATCGTTGCTGGGGCCATGGCAGGCAGTAGGTGCACGGAGGAGTCTGGCAATGTGTAGGTACATGCTCAGGGAGATGATTTTCTCAAGACTGGTGAAAATATCCATTCCTCACCATCAGCAAGAGCCAGCAGCGTGGCCGTGCTGTGCCCTGGCATCTGCCTTGGCTTAGGAGAGCACCCACACCCCCTCCTGCTGCCAGCAACCAACGTGGCCACCCAGGAGCTCCATCAATTTTTCCTTTCTCAGAGAGAAAGCAAGAGTCAAGCTCTTAATTACCTCAATTACCAGTTTTCCTGTTTCCCTTCAGCCGCATCAAAGGGCTTCTGTTGGCTTGTTTAGAAAATTTCCAGAGTCACATAAAGAACAGAAGCAGTGCTAGGAAATTCATTACCAGGGCAGTTGTGAGGCTGAGAGCTCATCAGCCCAGCTTGTTTGCACTGACCTGCCAGCTCCACTGAAGTTCTTCATCCCTAGGCACTGTTCAAAGAGGGCAAGACATGCTCAGCCCCAGGCTGTACCAGCCCTGGCATGTTCCAAATAACTGGTGACAGTGACACACGAGCATCCCTCCAGCCAAGGACCCTGTGCAGGGCACGACCAACCAAACTGGGTCTGCAGGATAAACGAGAATATGCTCCAAAAAGCACCAAACCACCTCGCTCAACTTCAACCAGAGCAAAAGAATCTTAGGTAGCAAGCAATGGGTTATGAAGCGCGTGAACAAGGCAAGACCTTGAGCTTCTGGGGCTCTGCAATGTGCAGGGGGGCCTGAGAGAAGAAGAGAAAGAACCGTGCGTGACCCTGGGATGGGGATGGAAAGTGTCACGAGGCCAGGGTGACTCATATCGCAGTGGGGAGTGTCTCGGATGCACCAAAGTGGGCAGGTGGCAGAGGAGAAATCATGCCAAAGGAGGAAATAAAAACACTACAGAAACAAACGGCGTGGCCTGAAAGGCTGTTAGTACAACATCGGTGCATTACAGGGAACCACGACCCTGTTACAACAGCACAAGGATTCTCTTCAGCTCAGAAAATACCTTAGAAGAGTTCAAGCAGAAATCTCTTGGCTAGACCCTGAAGTTTTACTCAGGTAAAAAGTCTGATTTTCCTGACAGAAAGAAATGCTGGGCTGCTGAAGGGCACAGGGAGCACCACACTGCCAGATGATGCTGTTCCTGGGGAAAAAACATGGTCCTGGGGCAACAGCTTCTCAGGGTTCCCACCAAACAGCTCAGAGAGCTATGAGGTGCCCCAGCCTCTGCCTGGTGAGCGCTCTTCAGCACCATCCCCAATACCACCTTGAGGGATCCTCAAAGCCCTGTCCATCCTTCCAGCCCCTACCATGAAGGATGTGGCACTGAGAAGGGATGGACTTGCTGAGGTGGCACAGCAGCTTTACCTACATCTGAGCACCCAAACTCAGCAGACCCACAACCATGAAATCACAGAATCTCTAAATCACAGATTGGAAGGGACCTCTGGGGATGCTCTGGTGCCACCCCCCTGCTCCACCCAGCAGGGGCACCCAGAGCAGGGGGCCCAGCAGCGCAGGGTCCAGGCGGGTTGGGAATCTCTCCAGAGGAGACTCCACAGCCTCTCTGGGCAGCCTGGCACAGGCTCCCACACCCTCACACCAAAGAACTTGCTCCTCCTGCTCAGGGGGAACCTCCCAGGTTCTAGTTTGTACCTGTTGCCCTTGTCCTGTCACTGGGCACCAGTGACAAGAGTCTGGCCCCATCCTCTTGCCCCCCTAAAGGGGCCCTTTAGCTACTGATCAGATCCCCTCTCGAGTCTTCTCCAAGCTATGAGCCCCAGGGCTCTCAGACTTCCCTGGGCATAGAGTCACTCCAGCATCATCATCATCTTTGTAGCCCTCCTACCTGTATCTGAGCACCATCATGGAGCACTGAAGCACATCAGACCCACCAGCATGAACTAAGTCACTTCTCACTGATCCAGAGAGAGCATCAGGTGAGTTTGGTTGCCCTCCTCAAGCCAAAGCACTCCAGCAAGGCAGCTTCCCCATGCAATGCACTGCTGAGACGCCTCATTCTCCAAGCAGTACACTGATGGCCCCACATCTATTCCAAGCACAGCTCCCAGTCCTGATATTTGCCAGCTATGTGCCACCACCAAGATGCAGTGGCCCTCCCTGCACCACCACGGCAAAGCACCCTGGAGGCAAAGCCTCCTCCCAGTGCCAAACCATCTGCAGCAGCTCAGCGAGGCTGGAGGAGCATTTACTCCTTTATTTCTGCAGTCAGGCAGAGACAGCCCTGTTGTCAAAAAAATATCTGGATCAATCAAGGGCTCATTTAAGTGAAGGGCTGAAAATTGGGATCGGCCTGAAAAGCACAACAAACCTGAGGCCATTAGTTTGAGAGTGGGTCTCAAGGGCACTCGAGGAAAAGGAGTAAGTGGACCCCAACACTCTTGAGGATCACATCTATCCCTGGAGAAGATTACGCTGTAATAAAATATACTCAGCAAATTCCCATGGTTAATCATCACTGTAAACTGAACGCTTCACTTGGCTGAAGGGAGAAGGCTTTTTTTTTCCTGTATGCTCCCTTTTTATATACTAGAGAGAAATAATTAATCCTGCAAAGTGTTTCTCTTCTGGAAAGACTTGATTTTATTACAATGAAGGCTTCGGCCAGTCATCTTTTCTTTACCTACCTTCCAGTCTAAATTAGTCTTGTCCAGTGTCCATAAATAAATCAGCTTAGAAAAGGCAGTGGAAAGATAACTCTGCCAGCAACCTCCAGTGGATGGTGATACTGTTCTCACCGCCAGCTTCGCTCGCGGCAGGAATTCTCCCGCGGCACAAAACAGCTTCAAAAAGCCAATTTCAAGGGATGATTTTCATTTTCTGTTCTTTTTTTTTTTTTTAAATAGTATCTAGCAGGCCATTCAGAATGGATGCCCAATCTGCTTAGGAACTTAGGCTAATAGATTTTACAGGCACTATTGCTCCTCGATAGCAGAGCGGAATTTAAGATGTTAGAAGAAGAGCCTGGTGGCAGAAGGGTGAAGGATGGTGGTGGATGGTCACAGTAATGAGCTGCAACACGCAAACCCAAGATTTTGTGACCCTCAGCATACCCAGGCCCCCATTTCCCCATCACATTACACCTACTTTGTTCTTATGGCTCCTATTAAAGTCTGTTAAACCATGAGCCAAAAACTATACCCCCAAAAGCTGGGTTCAAAGAAAGGGAATGCTGAGAAAAGATTAAATGGGTCAGGGTCTAAATTAACTGGCCTGACGTTTAGACCTGCATGCAAGCTGGAGGGACCAGCTGGATGAGCCTAAAAGCATCTTTAGGATCCAGGTCTTGGTGCTAACGAGTGCCTGTGCACTTCACCACTGCCCTCCTCCACTGAAGATGCTCCAAAGAATATCAGGAGCACCTCACTCACCAGGGCACAGGGTTTGAGAGCTTAAGAGTCCCATGGGCACCCTGCAAAAAAGCCACTACCAGGAGACCTGAAACTAGAGAATGTGGACCCCATACGTGAGTCCACCAGTACCTGTCATCTGCCACCATGTCCTCACGTGAGGCAATGCAGTGTCAGCCCTTCCCGTGCACATCTCTGCTCGAGCAACCGTGCTGCTCATCAGCACTGCTGGGCTGGCACTACCCCCTGGTATCACCTCAACCCTCAGGGAACTGCTTGTCCCAAAAACCTATGCAGGTGGTAAACCCCTGGCTCACTGAAGCTCTCATTTGGCTTCTGTTTTTGGAAAAACAAAGCAGCTGAATCTGGCCCTTCGAGGAGCCACCGAGCTCCTGCAATAGGAGCACCCGTGCCCAAAAGGCACCCCCCTGACTGCACAGACATCGGTGGCCAATGCTCAGCCCTGTGAAGGTCCCTTTGTGTTACGCAACTGGCACCGGGGATGCTCAGGAAGGGGTTAACTCTGCTTGCAGCAATGTCCTGCCCTCCGGGTACGCAGCCAGTGAGTGTGGCTCCAGGTGACGTAATGTGTAAGGCTGGGTGGCTGCGCAGGCTGCACTCCCCATCCCTCCCACACACCCCTTCCCTCCTGTGCTGGAGCTGTGTCAGGGACCCAGGGATGCACCAGGAACCCAGGGATGCACCAGGGACCCCAGGAAGAGTCAGGGACCCTGTGGTGCATCAGGGACCCCAGGATGCATCGGGGATCCAGGTATCCCCTGCCAGGTGGGGACCAGCCCAGCCCAGCGTGGCTCAGCTACACCCTCCCTCCCTTTAGCTGTTGTTTCTCCCAGGTGAATCCCGGACATTCAGAGTCATTCAGTGAAGCTCAGAAATTACCATTATCAAAACATCCCCAGCTACTGGGCAGGACACAGCCCTGGCACAGCCTCACTGCACCGTGCACACATCTTGGCTGCAAAATTCCTTATGGCTCCAGGACCATTCAGGGTGTCACTGTTTGGGTCTGGAAACCCCCCCCCCCCCCCAGGACATCGCCATTTCTGTGCAAAACATTAAGGATGGGGTAGGGTAGTTGAAGATTTATAAAGGCAGGTTCTGGAAGTTCTACAGAAATGCAGCTAAAGCTCCAAATTGCAATGAACAGGTGCGATAAGAAAATTGCTTCCTTTTCCCCTCTCCATCTAAAATCTCCTCCAGTAACAGCCTGTAACCAGACTGGGTCCTTCCAGGCCTCTGGAATAATGTAATCCTCCAAGGAGAAAGTGATTCACTCTTCTTTGATGTGATAAAAAGAGGAAAACAAGTGAACAGGAGGCACTAAACAGCCATCTTGTTAAACCCAGACAGCTTTTCCAATTTCGTTTCTGAGCAGTTTATCACCATATAAAAAGCCTGATACTCAGCAGACTAGATAAAGACCAGAGTGTTGATGGCCCTGTCTTTCTCACGTTTATGTTCCAGCCTAAATCTCACTGAGATTTAACTCAGCAAATGAATTATTTAAGTCTCAACTCTGATTCAGTGCCTGGAAAATCATTTCGATGTAGACCAGAGAAGGGACCTGGTAAAGATAAGCTCAGGTGCTGCAGTGCTGAGAAGCTGCAGAGCAGCAGCCACCTTCCTGAGGTGGAGGAGAGGACAGGCACAGTTTCCCAGTGGGGTTTGTCTGCACAACTTCTGCACAGGAGAAAACCACGGCTGCAGGGAACAGCCAGAGACAGCCAGGCAGTGGTTTGCTGGTGGGCTGGCTGGAACAAAATGCAGATGTTTTGCTGGTTGACAAAAGCAGCGCCTGGGCTGAGAGCAAAATACACAGAACGATTGGAATGCTGTGCAAGGTTCTTCTGCATGTTCCTCTTCCCCTCTTCTCTCTGTGCTGTTCAGCCTTAACAGTGGCACTGAGGGCAGCAGGAGCGGGCTGAGCCGCTGCTGGGAGGATGCGCAGCCCACACTGCTCTCCTTGCTCCAAACCCACCAAAACACGGCGGTCCCCAACCCCAAGGGAGCTGCACAGGATGCTCAGGCAGCATCTGCTCCTCACAAGCAACCCGGGCAGAACCAGCACCCATGGATGCTGCTCTCCTCCTCTTCCCAGAGCATCACTGACCTACCTGGTGGCCCTTCAGTGACCCCTGTCACATGCCAACCTTCTCCAAGGAGGTCATTAGTATCCTGCTCGTTTCCACTTAAGCAATATATATTTTGGAATTGCTACTAGGGGAGGCAGGGACACTTGAGTGCATGTTCTCTGGATAGAAAAAGATGAAAAGTGAGGCTTCTTCATGTAACCCAAGCCAAGCTACTAACCTTAAAGTACCTGGAATTCATTATCTCAGCCAGATAAGTTTTCCACTATTACTCCAGTAACAGAAACAGCTCCGCTCGTATTTGTAACCACCAACTAATGGGGGGCTGTAGGTGACAGCAGCAGCTCTTCACCTGCCAGCTCCAAGCTGAGTCCCTGCAGATCAGGAATTGGCCAAACCCCCCTCCACTAACAGAGACGAGCACCGGAAAGCTCTAAATCCAGGCGAAGGCAAAAGATGGTTAGCCCCGTGATGAAGACGGTGCCATCACACGAGCCTCCTGATGGAAAAGCAACTCTATGAAAGCAAAGCTCTGAGGAATTTGAGAAGGCAGCAGCCAGCCTTTCTGAACGTGCTTTGAATCACTGCACTAACGCTGAGCCCAGAAACACAGGAGAATGGTTTTGACGCTGAGTCACTGGAAGCAGAGCGCAGCCCATCCCACAGAGCCAGGAGGGATCTGTCTGCCTCTCGCACCAGCCCTGTACTGCTACACAGCTACACTTCTCTGGGTGCATTTTACAGATCTTCTTCATGTGCACTGTAAAAAATCCACCTACCAGCCCTTCTCCACATCACCAAGGTCCTGAGAATATAGTAAAACTCACTTTCCAGCAATGCAGACTAAACACCTAAATTCAACAAGATTATCCCCAGAGGCACCAAGAAC
This sequence comes from Chloroceryle amazona, assembly GCA_027560015.1. Taxonomy (NCBI): domain Eukaryota; kingdom Metazoa; phylum Chordata; class Aves; order Coraciiformes; family Cerylidae; genus Chloroceryle; species Chloroceryle amazona. The sequence continues at coordinate 14,409 of JANHFX010024212.1, read as the reverse complement.
CAAACAGCTTTGAGGAGCTGGAGCGTGGCCAGAGATGGGCTATGGAGCTGGGGAAGGGTCTGGAGCACAAGGGGGGTGAGGAGCAGCTGAGGGACCTGGGCTTGTTCAGTCTGGACCAAAGGAGGCTCAGGGGAGCCCTTCTGGCTCTGACAGCTCCTGACAGGAGGCTGGAGCCAGCTGGGGTTGAGCTCTGCTCCCAAAGAACAAGGGACAGGACAAGAGGAACCAGACTCAAATTTCACCAGGGGAGGTTTAGGTTGGAGCTGAGGAACAATTTCCTCCCCACAAGGGTTGTCCAGGGCTGGCCCAGGCTGCCCAGGGCAGTGGAGGCATCCCTACCCCTGGAGGGGTTTCCAAGCCCTGGAGCTGTGGTGCTGAGGCCCAGGGGTCAGTGGTGCCCTGGCAGTGCTGGGTTAATGCTTGGACTTGATGAACTTAAAGGTCTCTTCCAACCAAAACAATTCCACGGTTCTGTGATTCCATTCCTGCCTCTGGGCTGTCCTGCTCCTCCCATCACTCTGAAGAGCACTTAACAGTTTCTTCTGGTGTTCAACAGGGACACAAGATGCCCTAAATCCCTGGGAGGTTGGACGTAGCAGCAACTGGACCTGCTACGCTTTGCCCAGCTGTACACTAAACCCCTGGGTCTGGCTGGAGAGCAGAGGTGCTGGGAGCAAGATGCTGAGCTCCCCAGTCTGTACCAAACTGGAGTCCCTCCCAGGAGCTGTAAAGCTCGTTACAGAGCAGCAGGAAATCGAGCCTGCTCATTCTATGTATTTACTGCTGAAATACACTTGACTTTCTGTGTGCTTGATCCAGTATAAACCACAGGCATCCACCGGGAGGATTAGCAAACATTCGAAGTAAAAGTCCAAGTGGCTCAATATTAGGTAAGAACAGGCTGGATTAACACGTTTCCCATAGCAAACCAATAAAGGTGAGGACTTGCTGAAAGCCCACACGAGAACTTGTCGAGCAGAATGTAAACCAGAACTGATGACAAACGACAGACTAAATCAGCCTTATTCCTTTGCAAAGCACTCACGGGCACTGGGCACAGATTAACAACCATCTACAGCACTGGTCCCACCTTCTGCACAGCACAGCCCCTCTGAACGGCCACGGAGCAGATTCTGTCCTAAATCAGGTATCTAGAAGATCAGAAGGACAGACCACCCTGCAACTAACCCTGCTGCTTGCAGGGACAAGGCTGCCTGGGCAGATTCATCTGGAAACCCTTTCCCAGCAGTGGAAGGAAGGGATCTCACTGATGTTACAGTGGCCACTGGCCACCCCATCTCGGCCATGGGCAGCAGCCACCCCAGGAGTGCACATGCAGCAAGATTTCCTCTCCCCACACTCCTGTGTCCCAGGGCTTGGGATCTAAACATTTAGGCCAAGGGCAGTTGGGATGCTTTTTATTTCTTTTGATCAGAGCAGAGCCTCAGATCTGGAAAGAGAAGCGTACACAGATTTCTGAAGCGTACCAGAATCCAGGCAGAGTTAAAGGCAGGCGGCCACAGAACAGGGATAACTGACCCAAGAAACAGCCCTCTGTAAAATCGCCAGCGTGCCATCTGCAAGCCCTGAATGTGGGTTTTGGAGCTGGAGGGAAGGGAAACAAAACAAACCAAAAAAAAACAGCAAGGAAAAAAACAAAACAAAACAAAAAAGACAGGATCATGTTAAAAAAAATCAAAAGCTCTGCTCCAAAAGATACACAAACTGCTGCAGAATCCTGCCTGCCCCTTCTGCAGCAAAGCCCAAGGGAAGCTGCCGATGAGTCAACAGCCAGCCTGCCTCGCCGACCGAGGAAAGGAAGTCCAATCTCACCACTCGAGAACAAAGTGTGCTGCTTCATAGAGTACATGCTGAGAACGGAGCCTCCGAAAGCCCTCCCCGGGCTGGGAGCCGCAAGGATACAGCCTGGCCACCATCCAGGGTGGCTGCTGCACGCCGGGGGAGAGGGAGAGGGGAAGGCCAAGCAGTGCTGGGACGTTTGTATCATGCCAGGTGGGTCTGGCCACGGCTCCCTGGAACCAACGTGCCACGCAC
>JANHFX010024210.1:0-13324 GCA_027560015.1 Chloroceryle amazona | reverse complement strand
TATTTAATTCATTCTGTGTTTGTATAAAAACCTTTATTCTTTTAAATAATAGGTCTTTAATCTTTATTCTTTTAAATAAATAAATAAATAAGTTTTTATTTTGGAATGCATTTATTTTTAAGAACTGGTGAAAACTAATATTTGATGTTTTGGAAATTTTCACCCAACATTTTTGGCCTGCATTTTTTTCTAGATTCAACTTAATTTGGAGAATAGCTCTAGGCTCTTCATAGATATATTTTGGAGTAAGTCTGCTGTTCATCAAAAAGCAATCATTTAACTTAATTTAGAAAAAAAACATTGGTGATAAGTATTCACAATTTCTCATGAAGAAAATGAGTATTCATTTAAAGCACTTGCAAAAAAAAATGTAGTTTACAAAAATGAAAACATTTTTGGAAAAGTAATTTTATCTGCAAAACTACTTATTTTAATCTATTCTAGAGTATGCGTCTGGTCTGAACAATAAAGCAGGCTCAGAGGAGAATTATACTAAATTGGACTGTCAAACACATGGAAATCTCCAGCTTTGATTGTCTGCTTACCCTGGTTAAAGAATCACAGAACACAGAATGTCTTTGGTTGGAAGAGACCTGCAAGATCATCTAGTCCAACCTTTGACCCAACACTGCAAGCTCACCACTAAACCATGTCCCTGAGCACCAGGTCCACGTGGCATTTAAATGCTTCCAGTGATGGCAACTCCACCACTGCCTTTCCAGACCATTCCAATGTTTGATAACCCTTTTGGTGAAGAAATGTTCCTAATATCCAGCCTAAACCTTCCCTGGCACAACTTACATCCATCCCCTCTGGTCCTGTCACACATCACCAGGGAGAATAGTCTGTCTCCCTCCATGCTCCAACCTCCTTTCAGGTGGTTGTAGAGAGTGATAAGGTCTCCCCTCAGCCTCTTCTCCAGACTAAACAACCCAATCTCCCTCAGCTGCTCCTCACAGGACTTGTGCTCTTCATGAGCCTTGCTGCTCTTTTCTGGACACATTCCAGCACTTCTATATCCTTACAGTGAGGGGCCCAGAACTCAATGCAATATTCAAGGTGAGGCCTTACAGGGTGATTATCACCTCCCTGCTCCTGCTGGCCACAGTGTTTCTAATACTAGCCAGAATGCCATTGGCCAATTGTTACAAACAATTTAATTAAAAATGCATTTAAATACAGGGAAAATCCAGAAGCATGCCTCTCCGCATGTTATTTAACAATTAGAAGATACCTTCTGGCAAGGTACGAGAGGAGTTTGCAGCCAGAAAATAAACAGGTTTTCACCAAGCTGAACTACACTCCAGTATTCAATGGAAGCCATAAATGTACTTTTCTTCCACAGCAGTGTGACAATAATGGCACAGATAGATAACTACCTAGCAAACCAATTAGCTAGCTAACAATTATTAGTTTAATGAGATGTCTTTCAGCCATTATTAAAAACCAGGAAATTTAGAAGATCACAAAAGGGTAATGTTTCTTGTAGGTTAAAGTAAACACAAACCCCAAGATGTTACACTCTGTTAAAATACTGTCCTGGTTTGAGTTAGAACAGAATGACTCTGTTCAGTGTTTTTTGTTTTCAGCTGTGTTCTAACTGCACTGTCTGAAGTTAACAGCATGTTTTCACAGGCAGTGTTTGCTTCTAGCAGTGATAATGACCAATATTTAGAGTTACTACCAAGTACTGGTGTGCAGACCAAGGTCACTGCTAGATCCACATTGGGGGTGCAGAATGTAAAAGGCCACATCTGCAGGGAAGAGTGGACAGGACAGGTGACCCTAAACTGATTGACAAGTTATTCCATCCCATATGCACCACATTTAGTACAAAGATAAGGTGTCACAAAGGTCAAGCTCTCTTCTTCAGTGGCTGGCATCTGAGGAAGACTGTCGATTCTGCCTTCAATCCTGATTCATGTGTTCCTGAATTCAGAATCCAACTCCTGAATCTAGTTCCTGTCTACAGATGAGTCCTGTCTGGGATTTGCCCAGTGCCTGCTCCACATAATTGCCATCAGGGGGAGTTGGGTTCAATACTGGTTTTGTATATATTTGTATATATTCCATTTTATTATTATTATTTTCATTAAAGCTGTTCCAGTTTTCCAATCCATAAGACTGTCTCCCTTATTCCCTTTGTCTTCCCCTTTGGGGGGCTTTTTTTTTTTTCCTTTAGTGGTAGAGGTGGGACAGGGAATTGACAAATTGCTAGCATGTCCCTCTCTATGGACATCTGTGTTAATAATGAATATTATCAATAACATTTTAGTTGTGAAGCTCTCTTTTAGCTGTAGCAGGACCTGTCAAATCAGAAAGTCTCATGTGAGACTGTAGCCTGTATCAGAGTGCCCTCACAGGGCACAGAGGTGCCTCATGTTGTTTGCACAGTATCTTGCTTAAAGGATCTGGATGCCCATAGAGGCTTCCCTACAGGGCCTTACCCTTTACATCATTTCTTAAATTTAGCAGTGCCCTGGATGCTTTTAAACCAGCATGGGCTGATCTAATGAGAATAATATGTTTCCTTCATAGAGGAGGAGTTTATGAAGATCTTTTACTTAATAAATTCAGACTTTCTTACAAAAGCATAGGTTGAAAATCTTTTATTTTTCAGCCAGGAACAAAGGGAAAATTGATTCCCCTTCCATCTGTATTTGTGCAGAGCGAGCTGCTGCACATACCAAAACCTATCTTCAGTTTTAATTCTAGCTCTTTCTGCAGTCATTTCTTTTAAAAAAAGTGGTGCTCTTTCATCTGTTGCTTTTTTCATAGTAGCTGACCATCAAGTGCAGTTGGCTGAAGCCTGATGTGCCAGGCCAGTTAGCTCAGCCAACAAGATGAAACTGCATTAGTTTTCTCTACAGTCTCTCTTGGAAATGCTCATCTGCTGCGGTAGTTCCTCACGCAGACAATTGTTGGGAAACATGTCAATTGAATTATTTCTCTACATTAAAAACTTCAAGAGTTTTTTTTTCCATGTCTTTTTATTTGAAAATTTACCATTCAGGTAATACAGGAACAAGATCAATTAACGTGTGAGGCCATAGGCAGTCATACACTGCTGAAGTAACTTTACCAGCTGATGTTATTTCCCCTGTGGTTCCTTCCTCCCTCTCTGCTGCCAGTGGTTACTGTCTCCAAAGCCAAGTGGCCAGGATACAGCAGGTAAGTGCTCCTCAGTGCACTCCCTGCCAGTTTTCCCAAACATCTACCACAGCAGCTTGGATTAGCCTGTCAGACTCTGCACAGAGCTAGCTGAGCCCAGTTGTATATTCTGCCTGGTAGTGAGAGTAATCCTTTCATTGCCAGTCCCTAACACCTAGGGACAGTGACATCATACATAGTGGTAGCGTTTTGGCAAACATATGGCCTCACCTTTTATGACTACCACCAACTTGTGCATACTCTGTTATATCCACGTTCACCTTCCTCAGGTAAAGTGCCTTTAGTTTCTTTTCAGGAATCACCTAAAAAACACTTTGCTTCACCATTTGCATTTAACATAGACTGAGCAATGATACTGAGAATTTCTTTTGCCTATCTTATCTGACTATAGATTATGCATGTACCCAACACATGCTGAGAAACTGTGAGGATGTCCATTTCCCTGCTGGATTCATACACTAACTACTGATAAGCAAATTTCTCTCATCTCTCAAATGAAAGGCAAGCACCTGCATGGGAGAAAGATATTGTATTTTTTATATAAAGTCACCAACGTGTAAAAAAGATTTGAATGTATTTGGCTCACTATATCCCCTTGGGTCTTTATGGAGGAAATTTGCCTCTTTACTGTAATTTCACAGGAGTAAACATGGTATGACATAAGCAAGGAAAAATTCTTCAGAACATTACATATAGTGTAGCACTTTTATGTTCAAACTATCAATTCTACTTTAGAGTGCATTATCTTCCACAGAATAAAAAAGTACACTAACATGAAAGTGCAGATAAGGATGCATTTTTAGTACAATGAACATAAAGCAACATAAAAGGATATACCAGCCAAAGCATCTTGACCGTATCAAGAGAGTAATATTATACCATTTTTTTCACTGCTTATTTATGAGCTTTGACTCAAAAGACCAAACGAATTCTATTAATGAGATCAAATATTATATGTTAATCATTCTTCCATTTGCTAGTAACAAAAGAATGCTAATATGAATGCACTTCTCAAATCTAAAAATGTAAATTAATGTATAATGAATATCACAAAGCACTGTAGCTAATAAAAGATCAAGCTTACTAGAATGCCAGTAGGAGGCTTCAAGGCAATCTGCTAAATTCTAAATTAGAAAAACACTTAGTTTAAAGTTAATAGAAAGTAGTAGGTAAACAATCTTAAATGCAAACAGTGACAACTTGACAGAGAAGATAGGTTGCATTACTTTTCTGCTTATATTTTGGGGCTGTGTAGACTCCTTGCTTCTCGTTGGTTTACCTGCTTTTCGCTAATTAGCTCAATGTCAGAATGGGATCAAATTGCAGTATACATTACAGGAGCAGAAATTCTGAGAATGCTGGAGAGGCAGCTGCCATTTTCTGACTTTTCCATCAGATTTTTATAGGTTTTATATGCTCAAGGCAAAGATTTATATGACAATATAAAATCAGTGGCAGAGCTGCTGTTGACTTTGGGGAGTCTGGGAGTTTACCTGTGCCAATCAAGGTAAGCTCAAAAAAAACCCCAAAAACAAACAACAACAACAACAACAACAAAACCCCACAAAAACCAAACCAACAAACAAAAAAAACAACCCCAAAAAAACCCACATGGAAAAGCAGAGATACAGATACAGTAGGAGACTGAGAGATCTGATTTTCAGAAAATGCTCAGAATTCAGCTTCTGACAGGCAGGCCCCAGTGCTATGCTTCATGTCAGCCACTAGAATCATCAATCAATGATTGAAAAAGTTAGGTTTGTTTGCTGATATTATGACATGCTACAGGAACCTAAACTTCAGCTGGGATACAGAGGAGATAGGGGAAAACAGATATTTTGCTGCAGGGAAGTTTGTAAGTGCTACAGACTAAAATCAGAAAGGAAATGTAAGATCAACAACCTAATTTTGGCATGGCAGTGAAGCATCCAAGAAGACAATGTGACACAAAAAATGCACTTAAAATGTGCATGGAGAGAATTACACACCCCAATCTGGGATCGGTCAGGCAGCCAATCAAGGCTGGGGCTAGCCTTTAGAAAAATGCAGGGGAAAAGTCTGAATCCTGAAGTTTGTCAGTCTGCTCTTGCAGGTAAGCATCTCTGTCCAGGCAAGACTGATGGTCCAGAAGCTTGTCCCAATTTTTTAGTTTGGAACTGTTTTTTTTTTGCCCAGCCATTCACTGTGGGAAAAGAGTAGAAATGTACTGATCATATATGAAGGAAATAAGATGATGTGATTCAGTCTTTTTGTTCCTGTTGTTTAGGGCTTGCTGAGTTACAGAGGAGGCTCAATGAAGCAAATCTGCTTAGGTGAGCTCAACCAGGAGCTCACCTGAGAACTGGAGTTTCTGCATTAGACCCAGGGGTTATTCATGTTCTTTGTGCTAGTCACATACCATCTGTGGAGCTGGGACTAGGCAAGTAGATGAATCTCAGTCTAGCACACCCTCAAAGAAAGGCCTACCATGGCTCACACGTCCCTTCCCAGGAGATGGGAGTGAATCCCTTCAGCCCAATGGTAGGAACCAATGCTTCATCTCTTATGGATCTATGAGTGTGTCAACCATTAGGCTGTGGTTGGAGTTGAGGAATCAAAGTGCATAACTTGTTAATGTTTTCAAATAAAGTGATTTATCAAAATGGTGTTTGCAAAATGAGACTTCCCCAGTTCCTGGGAAGCTCTCCTGGAGAAAGGCAGCAGGATGCCTGGCTTCTTGGACAGCAGAGATGTGAGAAGGACACCAAGCTGCTCAGTATTGTGAGGATCAAGGTGCTGCTGGGGAGTAGCAGAAGCAGCTCTCCTTTGGTCTGATCTCTGTAGGACCTGAGACAGAAACCTGCTTTGAGGTGTGGGTGGTTTTCAGGGCTCAAGCAATAGGACTTTTCAGAATCAAAGTTGTGTGCACCTGAATTCTCCTTTAAGTGTTTAAGTCTTTCATTATATGTGGCCTGCAGTTTCATATCCACTAAAATTCGTGGGGATTAAAATCTAATTATTGTATTGTTGTTAAGTCTGAATTTAAAATTCTCTTTCTGGCAGTTAAAAGGAACAGCTAATCATGTCAATGCACTCGTGCATAAATTCATTGAGGTTAGTAGAACTGTTTGGGTGTCTAGTCAAGTGCATCAGGAAGTGTAAGAGGCACCTTTTAATGCTCCAATTTGATTTGAAGGATTAGAATTTTAATAGCCAACACCATGAATTTTAACTTTCAAACAAATGACTGAAAGGGAAACCTGAGAATGTGTAAACTGGTCAGCTGGTAGCTGCTACTTACTTTAGCTGTTCATGAAATAGGGAACCATATTTGAGGGCCTCATACTTTAGGCTTTGCCCTGGAGAATGGCTATGCACAGAGAAATTTTTCTATAGAAGGATGGGACACGGATCTACATGTGACATATTTTTTAAATTGTATTTTCCCCTAGTTTCAAACCTTAGGCAAATTCCATTCAAGATTTATGCTCCAGCTGTGTCAGAAGGAAGAGGTATTGCAATAGACAGAAATTGAATTATTTACTTTGGAGATGAAGCCCCCTAGATTAGCAGCTCTGATTTTTCATGTACTGGAAATAAATCAATAATGCAAAGTAGGATGAGGGAAATGGGAAGAGGGCTCACTTTAGCAATCTAGAACTTCCAGAAGTTACTGACTAAATCACAAAGCAAAGCCTTGCACAGCAAAGTCTAAGTGTGGAAGGGGAAACCATATAGGGATCTAGTGATCTCAGTCTCACAGAGGTTGATGGTGTAATCCATGCCTGCTGCACCTGTCTCTCCTAGAAGAGACGCTGGTGGAAAATTAACTACTAGTCCTAGGAGGAGTCATTGCATGCAGGTTAGTTTTCTTTTGTACACATTGCATAGATAAAAAGATTCATAAACACAGCTTATGTATAATGCACATAACTTTAACATAGAGAAATAATGTCCTTGCATTGCTAGACCCCTTAGAGTTTATCTGAAAATATAAACACCAATCACAAAATGCATTAATTATTGCATTTTTTGATTTAACAAAATAGAAAAAGTAAACCACCCTTTCTTTTAGGATAGCATTAGTCATTGTGCACACAGCATGTACAGTTTAAGGCTGGCATAAGCAGACAGCTGAAAGAGCCTTCAGCGATAAAGGCAGTATTAATACCTTAATGATTTTTATTAATATATCGGAATAACTTCTTTAACATATTCTATAGAGGATTATAAATCTTTTTGTAACTTACAGAACTACATAATGGTGGCACAGAGGATTTACAGCATCTCTTAACTTGAAGATGTCTTTTTATACAACACAGGCATTTAATAAAAGTGTTCAATGAAGCTTATTGACATTTACTTTTCCCTTTGCCATACATTTATTAAGTTTGAATATCACATTCACATTAACATCAAACACATAAAATATGAAATAGCTGGAGAGAACAGAAGACATATTTTAGTGCTTTGATGTTGATGCCAAACTTTTATTTAAGATATTTATATGTAGCCTAAAAAGGATAATAAATTTCATTGAAAGCTCACTATATTACTAGACTTTTCAAAGGCCACAGGGTAGACTGAAAGTACCAAAAGGGAAAAATAGAAATACTGCTGAACAATCAATCTTCAAAAGCAATGAATGCTATTAGGAAACCACATTTAAGATATCCATAATTTAAATTTGATTTCTGAGAAGTGGAATGGCACATACACGAGAGTTTCAGATCAAGCATGAAAATGGGTTCCATTAGATTTTTCTGTTTTCTTATATGGGTATCATTTTCTTCAGAGGCACTGATAAAAAGACTACTGTGTACAAAGTACTTACTATGAAGTACAGTGTGATTTAGTAATGTAAAGTATGGTCAAAGGCTGACAAAAGCAAAGACAATTCCCTTGACTGAAGTGCTTGCTGGTTTCTACCTACTGCCACCTAGTTGAAATTAAATTTATCCATAGATTTGTAGCAAGAACATGAGTAATTGAGCAAGAAGGAACATGTACTTGGTACATTAAATTTCTCTCTGCTGTATTTCTCCATTCACAGTTTGTGCAGGGATGAATGATATTAGGTATGAGCAAACTAGATCAGATTAAAAGAAAGGTGAGCTGTCCATCTCAAAGAAAGCTGCAACAGAAGATTTTGCAAGGAATACAATTGTTTTGGCAACTTTTGGTGTTAGATAGTTACCATTTATTGCTAAAAGTAATCAGCTATGCAAATTGGAGATTATCACTTGAACACAAAGTTCCACTGAAAAAAACATATACATATTGTGAACTCAAGTTTAATTTGTTCTTCATGGCCTTTGATTCAGGGCAAAGCAGAAATGAGAAATTCAGTCCATGTTTCCCAAATACTAAAAAAATATGCAGACCTATTTTGGATTAAATATCATGCTGTGGCACCTCTCTATCTCAGTTTTGTAAAACTTCACAGATAGAACTAACTTTTTGATTCGTGTTAGCTGTGAAACCTGTTCAAATGCTTGAACTTTTATTGATATATTTCAACTGACATTTAGATTCCTAAATACCTTTGTGTATTTTCTCTTTCTTATTACTAGCTGAACACTGCTAAATAAAAAGTCAGTGGCAGCTGTTGGATGCTCAGTACCTGTGAAGAAATCAGTCTTGTGATTGACAGCTAATATAGCACCAAAGAAATTAGGAGTCAGGTCAATTACTGGCTCAGTATACATAGACCAGAATGTCAACTATAAATTCTAGTTTAAAAAAGGACAAAGGAATAAATTTGTTCTCTGGCTTTGTATTGTATTATTTCCTCAAATCATTGAGTATTTTGGAGTCTATTCCCCGAGTTGTTATGTGTCAGGTTCAGCACATTTGCTCAGTTATTATAAGAAACTGTAGCTGTTACACCAAAAGTCACAAATTCTCAGTGTGACATTCTCCTGAAGAACACAAGGAAAGAAAGAGTAAACAGCAATGATAAAGTTATCAAAATACAGGATAAGGCAGATGTAATACTTTCCCATAGTCATGACATCCAACATATTTCTACTGTCATCAGATTTTCCTGGATTTTCCATTGCATATTGGTCACTCAATTAGGCAACTTCAGAGCTTTCTGTGCTTGAAAAAGATTCCCTTGTGTAGATTCAGATTTCAGCCCAAAGGGTAGATTATCAGGTGCATATAATGCTATCCATACTTCAGTAGCTAATTATTGATAGCATGACTTTCTTTCACATTTGTTGTTTTGGGCCACATCGCCCTCAAAACAGTTGGAAACCTTACTCTTGAGTTCCTATGAGAAAAAAAACTACAATGAAATCTGAACAAATGTTTTCTTATGTTTATGTACTTATTTAATTTCATACTGTTTTCTTGGTCTTGAACTAAGAACTTGGACTTAAGAGTCATCCAAAAAGTCACATTGGAAAGTCTCTGAAACGCAGTTGTAAGGGTCCTCAGAGTGCAATGCCTGAGCTGGGCATTGCTGGAGTGCAGTAGCAGCCTTAGATCACCTATTCTTCCTTTTCTCCATTTCTGCTTTCCTGTGCATGCCAAGGGGACATCTGACAAGGAGAATCCTAAAATACCTTATTAGATTGGCTATGGAGATCATATAGTGTCAGCCACATTAGCCTGGTCCAGACTCTGGTCCAATACTTCTTAGCATCAAAACCTGAAATAATCTGACTTTGTGGAAATGTGTGACCTTTCACTAGGAGACAAAGTCAAGGAGCATTTCCTGTTATCGCTGTGAGAGCAGAACTAGTTATGAAACAAAATTGTTGGAAAATCTTCATTGACATCAATTTCTCTGCTTTGGATCCAGCAAGAAAAACATACTTTAAGGTGTTTCTGTATCAATATTCCTAAAGGGTATGAGCAGATACTAAAATCTTCCCTGCTCAGGTCTACATTATAATAGATTTTATATCTTACCTTCTGGATAATAATTTTATCAAGAAACATCCAATTTATTCTGTTTCAAATGTCATTGAGCTCCCTACTCAAATTGTGCTGCTGTCTATTTAAAAGCTGGATGAGCCCTCTGCTCAGGAACAAAGTAATATTCTTAACTATGATGAGAAAGTATTATCATCACTGTAAGTAGCCTTGAATAGGCAATGTCTCAGTTTGCAAAATCACAATTTAAGCTTGCATAAACAGCATTTTATGATTGCCCCTATTTATTGTAACACCACCTGGGTGAAAATGGATCAGAAATGCTACCTGGATCACATTTTGAGATTAACGTAAGGATATCATGCCATGCATTATATTTCTGTCAACAGCTTTAGAAACAGTTGTTAGAAATACATCTAATGTCTTTTAAATGGTAACTCCTTAAGTCTGATGTGATCACTAAGCCAAAAGATTTTATAATTTACAGATTCAGTTACCAGGTGTAGTTAGCAGCACTCTTATAACAGTAACAGTCATACACACCTAATTTCAAATTATGCCATATGAGATGACATTAAAAATCTGCTTCTGGCAAGTATGCTTTGCATATTAATACACTTTTGGAACAGGAAAAGGAGATATAAAAAAACACCATAATTTACTTTTAAATTTTTCAGCGCTACTGTATTTATTTTACAGAGTTAACCTACATCATTAGCACAGTTCAGATGGTTTGGTTTCATTTACAACATTTACAACAATCTACAATCAGTGGCTCACTCTCACTTTGCCCACTCTCTTTGTCTTTAGGGTCCACTCCCACAGATGTAATACTCAAGATAAAACAACCCTGAAGATGTTTTGGGGTGACTCACGGACCAGTGTGCCTCTGCTAGAAAACACATCTAGGCATTCCCTGTTAATGTAACAGATCAAAATCAATGATCTGAACTTTTGAGGAGGAAATTCTGGAGATCTTTAGATGGATACTTGACTGCATTTCTAACTGGGTCATTTTCATTGACAAATGGATTAATGACAATATTAACTGTTAGGTCCCAGTCACATAACGTGCAGTGTTTTAACAGCAGCCTATTCCATGAGAGTTTTTATGCACATCAATTCTCTCACATGTGGTCTCTGCAGGTAAAAAACTTTATTTTTTCATATAACTAAAATTTGTTTGTTCTTAGAAAACTTTAATAAGTGAACTGTACATATCTAAATGCATAAATACAGAAAGGTAACAACATGCATGTATATGCATGTGCACGTGTGTGCATGCACACACATGGGTATGAGGCAGAATTAGTGCTTTTAGTTGCTTTGCACCTGAATAAATAATCATTTATCGTGAGGATATGGACAATGAGATTTTTTTCATAACAATTTGTGCTTGGTCTCCAGATTTTTTTATCAGTTTAATGAAATAATGTTTTGTTCATTTTTTTGAGAGCCTAAAGGAGGCAAAAAGAATTCAATCTCTTGATAGTTTAAATGCTTGTGAAGTCTCCCATCTTTGTGAAAATGAAAAACCGAACTGGACAACCTGATGAGCAATCTGTTTTAGCTGATTGACCCTGCCTTGAACAGGGTGGGGTTGAACTAGATGTTCAAGAAGTTGCTTCCAAACTCAACTATTCTATGATTCTGTGGAGTTTTCAGGTTTTTCTTTCCAGTGTAGCAAACATAATGCATAAGCTATTTCTGATTGTGCAAGAAGGGAGATAGTTAATTGAGAATCTGCATGTTGAATAATCATAATATATTTCCAGAGAACTCAGTAAACTAAACAAAGTGAAAAACAAACCAGAGGAACTATTCTAACAACTTGAAATAAAGACTTCAGAGATTTAAAGAAATAGTTTGATGGAGAGAGAAAACCATTTCCTTCCACCCTAAACAATTATTTTACCGGAAGTTGTACTGTTCCAATATGTAAACTCCTAATTAGACGAGCAAAGAGGAAGTGGACAGAGGCATTATCCTATTAGAAAGCTTTCTGTGGACGACATAGTATGTAGCTAAACACATTCTGGAGTGTGCAGTAATGAAAGTCGGTTGATAATTGTTTCCCTCAGATGCTGGCTTAGTAGAAAAATCACCTTTCCAATTAAAGCTATGGAATCAGATTTAAAACAAAACAAAAAAATCAAATCAAACAAAGTAAATCCCCCATACCTTTGTAGAAAATCTAAAGTAATATGGAGACTTTTTTGCTCTTTCACTCCTAATATTATTATTTTTGTGAGAGAGTGGGAGTGTTCTGCAGAACAGAATGTTCCAGCAGTGTTGTTTGTTGTTGTTTTGTGTTGTTTTGTTTTGTTTTGTTTTTCTTTTTTCCTTAAACACTGCATGTGGATGTATTCAGGTTCCAATCAGAAATCCTGGAAGAGTTTTTTTTGTCCCTGTAGAGTCTGAAAATGAATTTAAAGTTATTCTGGTTTTGCTACATTTTGTGGTTTTGCAAAATTAGGTGTTTGGAAGCTCACTGAAATGATGATGGTTAACCTCAGAAGTGATAAAATGAATGTCAGTATCAGCATGTGGGTAGGTAGCCAATGCAGACTAATTAAACGTTCTCCTCTGTGTTCTTAACACCATAGCATTTCTTCCAAGAATTTGTCTAAGTGCACACTTAAAAGTCTTAAGTCTAGATTCAGAGAAGTACTGCAATTAGAGCTCCAAGGACATTTCCTATTCTTCAAAAGGAGAATGCTGGGGCTGTAGAAAACTTTTTACAGGCAAATGTAAGAGTTTGAGTGAGCCATGTGGCAGTCTTTCAGCATGGAGGTAATTTCCTGAGACTCAGTCTGAATCATGGGAAGCTTAATTTTCTTACTCCTTGAAACTTCATAGCTTGGATTATAGATGTGATGGAGTTTATTAAAATGTAAGACCCAGTTCCTTAAAAGAAATGGTGGAGACATGTAGAATTAATGGACTTTTTTGGACATGTTGGCCTAAATATGGCACTGAGTAGGTAGATCAAAAGACTACAGACTTCATCATCCTTCTACTACTTCAGGTAGATGAAAGCTAGGTTGGAAAGCAGGCAAGACAGACACTTGTCTGTAGCAAATGGAGAATTAAGAGAAAAGCAAAAGGAAGGAAGGCTAACATATGATAGCAAGAGTTTTAATTCTAGGTCTTTCAGAGTGCCTAGGACAAATCATTTTACTGTGCCTTTACCAAGGAGAGAAGGCCAGCTTTTGTGATTCCTATTACTCTGGTTTTATTTTGGGATAAATATGTACGTCGTAGAGCTTCTACTAAGATGAAAAGAGAC
>JANHFX010024207.1:0-10344 GCA_027560015.1 Chloroceryle amazona | reverse complement strand
CTGTGACAGGTGGCACTCAAACTGGGCACTTCTGAGCGTAACAACTGCCCCAGTGTTTCTCTGAAAGTGCTTCTGACCTATCCCTTGGAGTTCTGCCTGGCGAGCCGATAGCCTGCTCCAGAGCATCGCTGCGACACCAGGAGTCTGTCTGAGATTCGGGCTCAGATGCTTCATCAGTTGCTCAAGCTCAACCTGTAGATGCTGGGGGATGCTTTGGGGGCAGGAGGATGAGTGGTCTGGAGAAGGACTGAGATCTACCATCTGGCACAGACGGTAAGAAATGCTCACCCTTCTCAGTGCTTTTTCTCTTCCAGCTGTTGTGCCTTCCCCCCCGTGGGCATCTCCCCTCGGCCTCTCTGCGCTAGTCAGCAGCAGCACGAGCCGCTCCACAACTGCCCATGTCCTTCACAAAAAAAGGGTTGCTCCCGGAAGGAACGTTCCTACGGGCAGGAGAAGTTGCCCCAGTTAAAGCAGATGCCGACTGGGTCAGCTGCCACCGAGCGTGGGTCACTCCTGTTGGCTGGTACAGTTGTGCAGAGCCCTGGATACTCCTCAGAGGCACACGTGCGCTGCCCTCAGCGTTTCGCACGCAGTCACGGAGAGGAGCCTGGGAGCCCACGTCTCGGGGTGCGCCGAGGGGATGGGGCTGTTGTGCTCAGCCATAAGAAAGTGCTGCTTACGAGAGCGCTTGTGATGGGGCCGCTGCTTATTTGTTCCCATAGAAACTGCCATCTAATCATGGCAAATGTAGAAAAGCTGTTGCTGGAAACACTGTCTCAAAATTTCTGAATCCATCGCTGAGATCTGGCATTTTGCTTTATCCTTCCCTGTCAAAATCTTGGGCCCTTCCTGCTCAGTGTGCTCCGGATCCTGTAGCGTGAATGTGTTTGGCACCTTGAAAAGTACAGCAGAAACGAAGGTGATATTGTCACCTAACTGTGATCTGCAGTGTGCTGGGTGAGGGAGCAGCGTTTCCTTACTGATCAGGGAAGGAGCCGACCCCTGAGAGTGCAGCTCACCCCTCCTGAACCCCAGTGGGGTACTGGGGGTGTGTGCTGGGAGTCGCTGGGCTCCCTGGGTGCCAGCAGTCACGGCTGTGTGACGGGTACAGTCCCTGTGAACAGCAGGCTGTGGATGTGCACGGGAACACGTTACGCCTCTGAAATCTTGGATTGTTGGCAAAGCCGTCCTGTGCCGATGGCTAGCGGCTGCCGCGGGACTTGGCCGATCAGAGGATTCTTCTGTAGCTCTGATTTCATTCTCTTTCTGGTCATTTAGCAGCCTTCACAAACGGCGACGCGTGGATGATCGTACTTGTGGCAGAGGTTGGTGATTGCTCGGTGCCGGTGCCCTGGCGCAGAGCATTTGCCGTTCTTGTTGGCAGGGTGGGACAGAGCTTGAGACGTGCTTGTTGTTCACCAGGGGACACCCCGGCTGTGAGTTTGTGTTCGGCAGTCACTGGGCTGTAGCAGTATCACCCCATAACTCCCCTGGCAGAAAAGGTGTGTGCTGCCTCCTGCTCTCGGTTCCTTTTAAGGATCCCGGTAGGTTCACTTGGGTACAGAAACACTTACAGGCTTAGGAACGTATCTGTGCCAAGCTGTGTCTCAGAGCCCAGGACACAGTTCCCAAAGGGACGTGGTGGCACGTGAAGTGGAAGAGCAATTCGTTCCATCTCCTCCATCTCTTCAGACTTTCTCCGATAGTGCTGTGATCCCAGCGTGATGGTTCATGATCTTACAGCTTCTTAACCAGGAGCTATTACACTTCTGAACATAACTGCCCATGGTATCCCTCTGTATTGCACAGGCTGGCGTGGCTGCAGAACCCGGCCTCCTCCCTGCAGTGTGGGCTCAACTCGGTGTAATAGCCCAGCACGGAGCCACCGCCAGGGCTGTGGCGAGGCAAAGGGAGAGAGCTGCTGAGGTTGAGTGAAAGGGATTGTTATACGGGATGACAGATTCCTCGGGAGGTTGTTGCTGTTTGCAGAAGAGAAGCCAGGACATCAGTGCTTAATATCTTCCAGAAGTCCTCTGCTTTAACCCTTACGGAGCTTCAGGAAAGGAATTGGAAGCTGGTGCAAAGGCTCCTTGGGGCTCTGCCGCACATCCTGGTGCGGTGCTGGTCATTTGCCCTGGTTGCAGATTACAGTGGTAGGATTTCTGGTGGTGTGTGGAAGAGGGGCAAGCCAAGCTGGAGCTGCTCTTTCCATGTGCATCTTGTTCTGGTCGTCAGAAACCAGCCAGCTGCTCTTGAGAGACCTGTTGCAGTGCTGCAGAGCTGGCTGCTCAGGGTGGCTTTCTGGGGTTGAGGTTTTCCCCTCCCCTTGAAGCCCTCTCGATCCAAGCGGTGATCTTTGCATTGTGAGTATTGATCATAAGTAGTCAACCCCAGAAGTACAGTGTGTTACTTAACACTCGATGCACACCTTCTACTAAGTTTCCTTACTGCTGGGCTTTGGTTTGCGATGCTTCCACTCGCTTCCGTTCAACCTGAGACGGGTGTCAGGCTGCGTACCAGAAACGGTACCGTTTTACTTCTCACTTGCATTTTTAGGTGCTGATTGAATTAGAGCAGAATGACAATCCAGGAGAACTTTCACTAATGCTTCCAAAAGCTGCTTGCTCTGATATCCCAGCCATCTGGTGAAGACCTCTGCTGATAGCAGAGAAATCTTTCCCTGAGAACCTGGGAGGTGGACGGTGCGTGTCATTCCCGCTCCGCTCCCCAGCATGGTCTCCGTGCTGCAGCAAGCACAGCTTCGTTCCGCAGCAGGCAGACCCAGGGCTGCTGCCGCGCAGCATTCTTGACGCGGAGCCTGCTGTGACAGATTTCTTCCTGCATGCGACTACATTTCCAAAACTCCGCTGCTAAGCAACTCAGCCCAAGAGTGTAGCACTGCTCGAAGGCAGTGCCGCTGAGTAACAGCCTTGGAGGATTTCCTCCGGCTCGTCTGGCTGCGGGCAGGAGCATGGATGCTGCAAGCGACGGGCTCGCTGGAGTACGGGCCATCTTGCAGGCAGCTCTTGAGTCTGCCCGCTGAGATGAGCTGGCTGTGTTTGTTGGTTGCTTGGTGCATCGTCTAGTGCTTGGTTCTGGGCAAAGCAACGAGAAATCAGTGGCAACTTCAGAGTCTGCATTTCAGCTCTTGCAAGATGCTCTTACTTTGGTGTCATGAGTTAAAGTTTTGCTGACTGGACACAGATGGGCTTCTTAGTTTTAGCAGGACTGGCTCTCCAGCAGTCTCTCTGCATCTTGAACCGGCCATCTCAGGAGATGCGAGGACTTGCACAGCTCTGAATGGGGGCCAGCTGCCCGGTACGGCCACCAGCTCCTGCCCTCGGACTGACAAGTGGGTATTAGGGCTGTTGGTAAACTGGGTCTTGTTTCTGTTGAGTGGCTGTGGAAGCTGTTCCCATGGGACAGGTGTTCAAAAGAAAAAACTGACGTGTTTGGTCATAGATGACCCAGCACACTCCTCCATAGAGATGTTGTCATTCCTTCACTGGCCTCTTCAGAGCAGTGGTGAGAGAGGGACAAAATTGACAGCTCCATGTTTGCAAAAGGGCTGTACCAGCGTTGAGAGGAGTGTGGAAGCAAAGTCTTACCTCAGTGCCAGTTGGGATCTGCTCGTACGTGACCCTGGCATTTGAGTAGCTAACCAGTTTAGATCAATTTAAATGTACCTCCATAAGGTTCTGCGCTAGTATAAGCTCATTCAAAAACCGGTTTTAATTAGCAATTGCAGTCTTTGTGTAGCAAGTGCCAAGATTGCTTTTAATTTGCATGGAACCCATGGAGGTAGCGCTGCCGACTGTCAGCAGATTGAGCGGCTGCGCCACAGCAGCGCTCGCTGCTGAATTTTCATTCCTTTCGCTCCAGCAAACCCACAAAGTATTTGCGCTGCCTCGCAGACCCCTCTGGAATTACTGCAAGGCCACTGCTCATGCTACAAGCAAAAGCTGCTTCCCCATGAAATATCCGTACGATGTGTTTTACACCTGCGGCTCCGGTTCGATGTGACCAGAAAGTTGCCAAATTTGCATCTGGAGTTTTGTGAACAGATTCCAGCACGCCCTGCTCTGGGACATCTCAATCTCTGCTGTAGGAAGACTCTTGTTAGATCAAAGATCCTGAGGTGGAAGCGAGATGTGAGCGCCATGGAAGAGCTGTGCTAGTTAGTGGTGCAGTGTTGGTGGAGAGAGGGACTTTTGCTTGTCCCGCATCTCGGCTTTTTCCCCTTGGGTTTCAGCTCCCTTTTAATACCGGTTCTTGGGTATTCTGCATTGCCAGGCAAGGTATGAGGGGGCTCCATTCAATCCCATAACCAGGCATTCAGTTCTTTTGCCTGCTCTCTGTGGATGGCCTTTGTGCGTGAGGTTTGCTTTTTTCCCCGACTAAGGTAAATAAATCATTTCCCATACCACCTTGAACTCACGGTTCTGACTCCTGTGAAGTTCCCAGATGTGCATCTGCTAAGGATTATAGTAATTTTATAAGGCTTCTGAACTAAAAACAAATTACTGGCAAAAGCATGAGTTGAAGCCACGGAGCTGGAGGGTTTTTCTCCTCCTCTAACAAAGAGCTAAATCAAAAGATGGAGAGGTCAGTCGGAGCCCAGTACAGTGTAGAGACGGTGGAAGCGAAGCGAGACAGGAGTTGTGTGGATGCCCCACGCCTGCATTTGAGTGGGTGAGGCGCAGCTCCCTGCGCTCTGCTGTGCCCAGACTTGCTCTGCCGTCGGCTCCTTCCAGGGCCATCTCGCGCTGTAGCTGAGGGAGCAAAGGCAGTGGTGTCTGGGACGGGGGATTCAGCATCTGGCCCGAGCTTAGGAAAGACTCGGGAGATTTTTGCCTTCAGGAAGGATAAGGACCGGGGATGGATGTGGTGTAGCTTAAGGGATTATTCTGGTGCTTAAGCTGCCTAAGCCTTGCGTGTGCGGTCTGGGGTGATGCTCCACGGTGTGTCCCTGCTGCAAACTGAAGCACTTGCACTTGCAGCACCTCTGATTTGCAGGAGGAGGTTCTCCACTCACTGAACTGGTGCATTTATCTCACTGGGGTCTCCAGTTACATTTCCCTTGGCTTGCTCTGCAGCCTTAACGCCCGTTACTGCTGTGCAGCGAGGCTGTGGCGCAGCTCACGTTCACGTGTTCGGGAGCTGCTGAAGGTAACTTGGATCTCTCTGTTTCCTGCTGTTACTCCAGTAGATAAAATAATGAGGAGCTCTACAGAACCACACTGCTGCTGACCTGGGATGCAAGGTCACAGTGACAAGCGGAGAACACAGCTGCTGGAAGCCCCCACCAGCTCCAGCAGTGCCATCGAGCTTGCTTGTTGCTTGTGGAGCGTTGCTGCTGCCTTGCTGTAGCTGAGCGTGCGTTCGCCTCTCGTCTGTCTTTGATACCTCCTCCTTGAAAAGTGAAGCTGCATTTGCTAGCTCATGGAGGCTGGAAGATGAGGAATTGGTGTTCTGGGTGTCCTCTGGTCAAGGCTTGGCTCCTCAAGGAGGGTGTAGGTGAGCTTCCTCTGGCTGCAGTGGCTCCAGCCACGTTTGTAGGCTGTTGTAAACACACTGAAATGATTTTCTTACCTGGGTTTAGGTCACGTGCTGAGCTGTAGACATGAGCGTGGGGCTTGTGCTTCTGGCGCTGTTCCCCTGGGGACAAGGGAAGGTGGTAGCAGAGTGTGGCATCCCCGCGAGCAGGGGATTCACCTTGCAGGGATCCAGGAGGCTTTGGGCACACTGACTTTTATCAAAACACCGTCGGTGTTGTCTTCACCTTGTGCAAGACACAAGTCACTGCATCGATTCTGGAGAGGGATGTGGACAAGGTGATAGCTTCCTTCCTGAGCAGTGCAGCTTTTCTGTACACAGCTTGGTCCACAGTTTCCTGCTCTCAGCTGCTGGCAATATTTGCATTTGTGCCACCTCCAGAAGCCGCTGGTTTTGCTGCAGCGTGGCCTAGTTTGATCTGCTACATCACTCCTAGCTAGGGGGATTCTGCTGGTTAGTTAATTCTGAGGAGAAGCTGCTGCTGTTTTGCCCACGATGTGGTCAGGAGAAGTGTCGCTGACTTGGCAACGAGCTGTTGCCTGGGTACCTAGGATGTCAGTGAGTGCATCTCTTCTGAGAGCTTTCTTATGACTAAAAATCGTACAAATTGCCTATTTGCATCTAGGGAGATGGCTGCTAGTGACCCTAAATACACAGGCAGACTCATGATGACAGCTTGCCTGAAAAACATGTTCCTCTACTGTCCACAGGCCCGTACGGAAATGCCGCGTTGCTGCCGAGTGACATCGATCAAACCGAGCTCCCCAAAAGGGGCACGACCTGCGGCAGCTTGGAGTTCACGGTTGTTTCTGCCACAGCCGTGGGTCCGTGTGCCAGTTGGGTGCCTCTCTGTGTGGCTAATGCACGTGTCTCTGGTGTCTGGCCGCTGCTGCTCGGGGCTGCAGAGCTCTCCTGACCGGGCAGCTCTGCTGTGGCGAGAACATCAGTGGCAGAGCCCCCCGCAGCCCCCTCTTAGTTCTGGTCTCCGTGAGGGGGGTTCTCCTGAAGGTCCTGTGCAGCACTGGTATATGCTTGCAGGAGAAGTGATAATTTTGTTTTCACCCCTGTAGCAGCTGCTTAATCCAAAGAGGCCGTGTTGCTGAGCTTCCCGAGCGGTTGTGGCAGGGAGAAGCATCTGGGAAGAGGAGCTTTTCTGTCCGTCCCTCACGTTGTCAGCCCAGTAAGGCTCCAGCTGTGGCGGATGGAAAGGAGAAGGCTTCCGAGCCAACGTAGCTTGCAGATGTAGCACTCGCAGCGCCCGCCCTTGCATTCAGATTGGCCTCCTCCAGCCGTGTTGCTGTAGCAGCCCCAAGACCGGTGCCGGTGCCGGCTCCTCGCTCGGCTGTCCTTGCCGCTTGCCCTCGCAGAGCAGGGTGGGAGCCAAGCGCGGACGCGTTGATCTACGGCAGGACGCAGCCAGTGAGGTTTTTATTGCGGCTTTTCCAGGAGGATTTTGGAGCAGGAGGACTCCTCGGAACAATTCTAGGAAATGTTTCTCCTAAATAAACATGTTGATATTTTTTTCAGCGCAGTCAATTTGTCGGTGCCATCTGTTGGCTCTTGTTACATCGAGGAGATCAATTGCTGACTTCTGGGAACGCTTACTGGCGTAATTATACTTTTATAATGATTACTGATTAGACTGATCACATGGTCACATTCCGAAAGAAGTGGGGTTCCTCCTGCTTTTTAACCTAGGCTGCTATAGAAACAGCCCAACTGAAATGGAAAAGGTGGTTTCTTTATGGAGCGATCATCCATGCGGGAAATGTTAATTATAGTTTAATTATAGTTATAATTGGATCTAAGTGAATGTATGGCATGAAGTAATAGATGTTAGCCCAGGACAGGGTCTTTAGCTGTCTCCTTTGTTCAGTGCAGAGGAGGAGGAGGAAATGTTCACTGATTTGTGGCTTCTTCCCACCAAAGACAGGCTGTTCGTTCCTACCTCTCTCTCTCCCTCCTTCCCAAGCAGCTGGAGCAGTTCAGAGCAGCCCAGTGGCTGTCCCCTCCCTGTCCCATCTTCCTGCCCATCCATCCATCCATCCGTCCACCTGGGCATCCAGCAATTTATTTCCCTTCGTGTTGGCAGGGCGGTACTGATTCGGGGAAGCCGGTGTGACCGAGCCACGCGTAGCTGCCAAATGGGCTGTCTGTAGGAATTCCAGCTCCTGCCAGGAGCTGTTCTGCCCTCCACCAGGACCCGTGCCTCCTTTTGGAGACTCTCCCTTGGTGTGATCCTCTAGCTCTGGGGGCTGCCAGATTTAAAAATCTGGTCTCAGAGCAAAATAGGAACTTAAAACTTTGAGGTGTTGGGAAGCAATGTCCCGTTTCTGTCCCTCTTGGCCTCCCGTGTGGTGCAGGGGGACGTGGTGGCATTGGTGGTAACTGCTTGTGCCCTTCTGGCCTTGCAGAGCTTCGGTACCTCTCTCTTCGTTGCTCAGCCACCCCTTTTGCTCTCCTGCTCGTCTGCAGTTGAAGTTTCCCCTGCTACTCGGGGGGCTTTTGCCTGGTGTGCACATGTAGTCAGCACAGCTTTACAGCGAGAAAAATAGAGCGCAGTGTTCAGGCGAAGTGTGCACCAGGAGAAGGAAAACCTGGGACTACGACAGAGGAACCTTCCCGCTCTAGAGCGAGACCCTGGTGGTGGTCACCGAGCGCCTCCCCTGCTCTCTGGCACCTGTTGTTTTTAGCAACTTCACATTTCTTCCTCAAATTACGCCTGTTAAGTCTGTCTTGGATCCAAGAAGGCAAAAATGAAATGTTTAGAAGTGGCGAGAACATTTTGTTAATTGGTAGCAGCATGTATGCTCCAGACTTGGCAGGTCCCTGGCTGCCTGCAAGCTTCATTAACTTCTGATAAAAGAATAGTTCATTTTTTCAGGCCCCTTCTTTATAGTATTTAATTGTTGAAGAAATTAGACCGTGGTTTTCTTCCACTTACACTCGTAGCTGAATTGGTGCTATTTAATGACATTTAGTCTTGCTCTCTCCACTCTATTCCATGTGGTATTCGTAAGCACCAGGGAATGCACCTGAGTCTGGGGTTGGGGTTTTTTGGTGTGTCATGAGACTACCTGAAACGCTTCTGTTTGCTTAGACTACTCCGGAGCGTGAGTTCCAGCATTGCCACAGCTGTTGGTGTTCCCTTCGCCCGCTCGTCTGTCCTCCAGGCGCTCTGCTGGCCTGCGGTGGCTTTGTGACAGCAGCAGCAAGTTACTGCTGGCAGGCACAGCTCCTACCCAACTGGGCACAACCTGCATGGACAGCTTGGAGGAGGGAGCTACACCCAGGAGGAGGAGGAGGGTGTGCAGTTTCAGGGCCTTTTTCCTGGTGAGGAAGCTTGGGCAGGAATGGACTTTCCCAGAAGGAAAGCGTGCGCTTAGTGGGGCTGAGTCCAGCATGGATGTTTCCCTGGGACCGAGCTTTAGATGGAGTCAGTCTGGCTGATGTCACTAGAGGACTTCAGCTAGGCTGCTGCTGTGGAGATCCTGTGTCACCTTTCGAGGGGAGGGAGGCTGTCAGGCAGCTGGGAGTGCAGGAACAGAGACACCAACTTGGTCTCTTCTGGAAAGGCCATAAACCACTCTTTGCCTCTGGGGGGAAAAAAAAAAGGCAATCGTCTGCAAGCAACCAAAGAGCAAGCCTCTGCACAAACCCAATAGGATATCTCTCCAAAGCCCTGCACGTAACAAGCCCCCCCTTGAAATTCCCTGTGCTGAGGGGATTTCCTACTCCCACCCTCACACGTTCATGAGGAAGCTCTGTGTTTCCTGAAACTGGAGCACAGGGTGGTTTCCCCAGGCGCTGTCAGGAGGCTTTTACCTTTTGTTACATCAGTTGCTGGAGGCGTTTGAATGCAATGAAAACATTTGGAAGAAACCCCTTCAGGAAGGCCGGGTCTCTCCTCCTTGTGACTTGGGAAGATAGCTCTAGGTTTGCTCAGGGGCCAGCTGTTTGTCTGACCTGGCAATAGGATCCTTCCCCAGAAGACACCTGGCCCGTGTGTTCCTTCGCTACCGATTCGGGCGTTATGTGTCTCGTGGACATGGAGCTTGAGGGCACCCTGTGTAAAGCCCACAGCGCAGCAAGGTGATGAGTGTGGGGCAGGCCAGCGGGTGAGCTGGCAGCCTGGCTCTCCCTGCCTCCTGTTATCGGGGAGAAAAACAGAGAAATCCGGTTCTGTTTGGTCTGGCCCTAGTGACTTGTACTCGATCGGATGCTCTGCATACCTTCCGCTTGGCCAAAAGTGTCAGTGCAAGCCATATAATTAAGCTGGAAATGAGATTTCCTTAGAGCAAATACAGAGCTGGGCAATGAGTAAGGAGCTTTGGAATACTCCAGATCTGTGGATTTTCTTTTATGTGTTTGTGCCTGAAAGTGACTCATGTTCTCTTGGTAGACATCTTGGCTTCGCTCTTTGAGGAAGCTTCTCTTAGCTTCGTGTGTGTGTATATATAGGTTAAAGCTTTACAGAAGCTCAGTCTTGCAGGGAAAATCCTTGGTGAAAAGCATGTAGCAAGTGCTTTCCAATCCCCCTCCAGCTCTCCTAACTTTCCCCATCCCCTCCTGAGCATTGTCCTCGGAACTACGCGGCCCAGATCTGCTGAAGCCGCAGCCGAGGAAACGCTTCCTTCTCACCCATCTGCTCCTCCGAGGAGGACGAGCTCCAGCCCCGAACGCTGCCAGCCCGGAGCAGGACAGCAGCGGCTCGTCACCCCGTTAATCACTGCCGGTTAGCGCTTGGCAGCCTCCCGGCGCGGGGGTCCGGTTCTGCCGTTTCACCTT
>JANHFX010024206.1:0-23234 GCA_027560015.1 Chloroceryle amazona | reverse complement strand
TCCTGGACCTGCTGGCAGTACTTCACCTAACACACCCCAGGATGTCGTTACCTTTCTCTGTAGCAAGGGTGTGTTGCCAGCTCATATGGAGCTGCAGGGGGTATGCAGCTAGAGGGCATGAGTGCAAGAACTTGCCCTGGTTAGCACTGCAAGAGGGTTGGCTGGGGCACACAGCTGTCCTGCAAGAGCCACTCTAGCATAAGTAGCCCTACAACATTGTCTTGTGCCTTGTGCTTTCCAGCCTAACAGAGATGGGTAATTGCTTTATCTATCAGAGCTCCTTGCATTAACAGGCAATAATTGGCACCTGTGTTAAAGAGCCTGGTTTCAATTACTGCTGAATGCAGCTCAAACTCCAGAGCTGGGAGATTACTTGGGGGAGGAGCAGTAATGCTCATATTTACTCTCTGTCTTTCCACCAGGTGTTCTTCTTCCTCCAGGGAAGACACATTTTTTGCATCCCTTCCCTTGTGCCTTGAATCTGTGAAATCACCAGCAAGGCCTACATGGGATGGGTGTGACTCTCGGGAGCACAAAGAATAGGCAAAGCTGGCCCAGTTCTCAGTTCTATGCATCCTCGTGTGGATGTTTCTTACAGAAACCTCTACAAATCCTACACTGAAGGGTGGGGTAGCACGGTGTGGGTGGAAATTTGTCTTTGTAGATGGTGGCATTCCCCCAGCCCCATGCAGCAACAATCCTGGGAACTTCCCCATACTCCTCTCAGCTACACATCTCTGTCTTCCACATCAGCACTCTCCATCTGTGGGCCCAGCCCCATTCCCCTGTCATTCATCATTTCTGATCCAGTAAATTACAGCACCATTAAAATGCACAGGGAATTGTTCTCTGTTCTAGAGTCATGAGCCCTTAAATTCCCTTTTGTTTAGTGGGTGGTAAACAGACAGTTGTGGTTGATGCTGGAGTCATGTGGAGTGGTAGGAGAGGTCTGACTCTACAGAACAACTAGAGTTCACTCCTGCAAACTTTGCACCGGGGGCCTCATCAGTTTGTCAAGCAACAGCTGGCTGGGGCTTCCTTTTCCAACAAAATTCCCTGGTTCGGTTCATAATGGGGTCAAGGGAGGTGTTTAGAGGGCTGAGAACACTGGGGCTTTATTCCTGTGCCATGAAGAGAGTTTTATGTCTGATGTCTGAGAGGAGGGAGGGAGTTGGTGCATGGGATGCCAAGGCCAGGACAGTCAGTTGTGCTACAGAAGCAGGGCTGACGTCTTGAGCCCTATAGTGGATAGGAGACCTAACATGAGGAAATGTGGATAAAAGGAGATCGTCAGCACAGAGTGAAGGTAATGAAACAAGAGAGCTGGGCATGGGTGACAGAAGCACCGACTCCTGGCTACAGGCATTTGGGGAAAGACTGTGCTGGCATTCAAGGAATGTTGTAGCTTAGTGGCTTCCCAGTGGCTGGAGAAGTCCTACTGGATGTTGGAAGTTAAGTGGCTCTAAGATAGCCATTGCTAATAGTGAGATCCAGGTCTGCTGGGACCAGGCACCAACCATCCTTGGGAGGCTTGATCAGAGCAACTCCAGCACGTGGACCTTGGGGAAGACACAACACGTTTGAGATGGTAGCTGTCGCACGTTGCCGAGAATGGCCTTCCCAAAACAGTGAGGTTATTGACCACTGTGTCTGTGCCAGTCAGTCCCTCCTCAGTCAATGCTCTCTGCTGCCTCTGTGCTTCTTTTGCCTTCTCCCCAGTAACCTGAAGACAAAGGCGGCACCTGCACCACAATGCTTAAACTGTGATGTGGGGCACATGAGGGGCATGTGGGTGGCATGGCCATCACTGCATGGTTTGCTTCCTTCTTTCTCTATGTGCCAGTGTTCTTTGCAAATGTAGTTTTAAGTCAGTATCACAGCACTTTAGGCCAGTCTGATGGTTTTCACACTAGATGTGAGCTTTGCTGTGTGACTTGTCCCACGGTTGATTCTCAGAGTCCTGCCTTGAGCAATAATAAATTCCTGATCTAAGCTGCTCTGCCTCCACTGCCAATGCATTTCAATTTTTCCCATCTTCCATGTCTCTTTAGGATGCAGGCCACTGGGAAGAGGTTGTGAGAGGCCCCCAGCTCTGTTCTTCTGCTCCAGAGCACAGTGCAGCAGCCATTCCGCTGCCCTGTATCTCCAGCACTTGCAGAAGGGTTAGGAGTAGGCACAGAAGGAGTTAACAGTGCTGGAAAGGTCGGTATTTAATTCATTGCTGTCCCTTCTAGCAAACCTAGATGGGAAAATGCCTCCCTGTTGGAAATAGCGCCTCTTGGAAATGGAAATGCAGGATGGCTGGGGATTAGGGTGCCTATCACTGGAAATGGGTTTCTTATCATCTCTCTGAGCTGAATTGGTGGGACAGCCTCTGAAAATTGAATTGCCTTCCCTCTTTCTGCACCTACAGAGCTACCATCCATGGTTAATGGCATCTGAAGCAGAGTAGCCCTTCTGCACTGACCCAGCATGCATACAGTACTTGTTGGCCATCAGGGCAAAGCCCTGGCCAAAGGCCTGGCTCTCGAAAGAGCAGAATGTGCTCAGGTTGCAGAGGCTTGCTGTCTGCTCTGCAAAGGAGTAGAAGTCCTTCCTTTTTACTAGCATGCTGTTCTTGCCCTCTGCTGAAGGACTGACACAAATGGCTGACAAAACAATGGGGAAAAAACTACCTTTAATCATACAAGTGCATCCTTACATTCTAAGGGGCAAGAGCTGCTAGGTCTGGCTGAAGCAGAAGGGTGTAGAGTCCTTATCACTGCAGCAAAGGAAATTATGGACAAAGGAATTATGTTATTTGAGGAGTGGGATGCAGTTTTGCTCATTGATCCCTAGCAACATCCACACTTGCAGGGGAGGACACACTGGTTTGTTACGTGTGACACAAGCTCAATCTGACACGGTGGCCTGGAAAGCAGGGACAGGGATGGGGGCAGACCAGTGGCAGCCACAGAGCAATCCTTAAATGCAATTTAGGATAGAATTTTCTTATTTCCAGCCCTGGATGCTTCTGCACAGTCTCGGACCTGCTCCATGGCCCTGTTCCTGTGGAATAGAGCCAGTGAGTTATCCCAGGAGCATTTCATAAGGCTGTTGGTTCCCCAGCTTTTAGTTCAGGGCCCAGTTCCTTAGTGTCCAGGTCCATCTACACTCTGATACAGGAGCAGTCTTGGTGGTGGTCAGCACAGAGCCGCCTCTGTGTCACCTATGCATATGAAGGCTCACACAGCTGGGCACAACTGTGCCTGGCCTGCATGTGTATTTTGCCCTGTGGTGCCATCACAGCCCCCTGGGTGTGGTTGTGTGTTTAACAGTTTATCCAAACAACTTCTATTCCATTTTGGGCTAAAACTGATAAATCAAGGTGACTTTGGAGAGAGAAATAATTCCTTTTGCAGGATTTGCATAATCCTGGCTGGTGATATGATAATGGTGTTTGTTAAAGACAGAACACAATGAATTAATACTGTTAAGTTGCTGCTGCAAAATGCAAAGCAGGTAATTTGCTGTGAGTGCCAGGAAGAGTGTGAGTACAGCAGGCATGGCTTTGGTAGCATCAGGCACAGGAGACCTGTTGCCGCAGGCACAGCCATGGTGTAGCAGTGTTGGCAATGGTTACTTACCTCTCGTACTCTGCTTGGCCATGGCTAGAAGCTGTGCTGAGCTTGTCCAGGGAAAGATTACCTTCCAGTCCTCAGTTTCCCCCTTGGGCAGCTGGACCCAGCTGAGTGAATGGTGCTGCAGGATGAGCAAGGAGGAAGAGTTGCTGTGAGGCAGAGGCGGAGAGAGAGGCTTGAGAAAGGCGCAGAAGTGCCTCACTCATTCCCTGGACTGGTGCTGCAGTTTCAAAGCTATCCTTGCCTTACAGACCTCCCTGGAATCCTAATGTACCCTTTATCTTTGCAGCTCCACAGCACTATCGGAGGGAGATACTGTACAGGAGCCAGAGCAGGATTTCAAGCTAATTGGATTCTGTGTCTCTGTGGTTTCCTGTATAGGCAGGCGACAGAGATTAGTGCAGTGTTTCTGGGGAATAGAGGAGAGCAAGGATGACCTGCATAGGGATTTCCTTCTGCACAACTGCTGCTGCTAGTTTCAGCAAAAGACTTTTTTGAACAGGATGTCAAGGTGGAAGGGCCCAAAGCAGTGTGTCTTTACTCTGTGGCAGCATCTCTGTCCAAATCACTTGTGCTCTTGCAAAGTCTTTGAGCCAGATGCAGTCCCCTTCCTAGGGAAGGAAACAGCTCAAACACCTGAGCCTGAGCAAGCCTGACAGGGATCTGGATGGGACTCTGAGCAACCTCATCTATTTGAAGGTGTCCCTGTTCAACTTCAGAGTGGTTGGAGTAAATGACCTTTAAAGGTCCTTTCCCACCCAAACCATTCTATGATTCTATCACTCTCCTGCTAACTCCATACCAGGGGAACCAGACAGGGTTGTCAAAGAACTGGTGGCCCCTGCACACCATGAGCCAGCTAACTGAGTCTGCTCCCTTTTCCCTACCCACTTCCCTTTCCAGGACTAGCTGCTGTCTGGGAGCAGTGCACATTTGAACCTCTGCCCTCCCCCTAGGATCCTGACCTTGTTTTAAAACCTGCCAGAGCAGGAGTAGGATTCACCAAATTAGCACAGATTTATTCCTGTATAAACATTTCATTCCTTTAATTGCAAAGCAGT
Source organism: Chloroceryle amazona (assembly GCA_027560015.1). NCBI lineage: Eukaryota > Metazoa > Chordata > Aves > Coraciiformes > Cerylidae > Chloroceryle > Chloroceryle amazona. The sequence continues at coordinate 18,553 of JANHFX010024206.1, read as the reverse complement.
CATACTGCAGGCAGTGGTGGTAATAACTCCATTGGCACTGGGTGTCAAGACAGTGAGCCTGCAGCACGGTACATGTGGCACACGGCTGAGTGCGCACCTAGTTATGATATGACACGGTGTCTACGTGTAGAAGTGTGTGCTGTGCAGTGCAGGATCAGCCAGTCTGGATAAGTGTGTGTCCTGAACACCATGCGTCCTAACAGGTCTATGGTGTCCCTAGTTCTGTGGTAGGACTGGAGTATTGCCCTTATTGTGCTGAAGAAGGGCAGAGGCCCAGAGGTGGCAAGACCTTGACTTTATAAGCAGTGGTAACAGAGCATGGAATGCGCTCATGCGTCAGTGGTTCTGCCCTCTGTCCATGCTGTGAAGTGCAGACAAACACCTTGATGTGCACTGTGAGAGCTGCCAGGGTGCTGGGTGTCCAGTGTCTGCTGTGCTGAGGGACAGCCTTCAGCCACCTGGATGGGGGGATGGAGTCCTGGGGCAGCAAGAGAGTGGCAAGGTCTTCTCACGCCCTCTTGGCCTCTCTGGGGCAATGGAGTGTGCCTGGGATCACTGTTCCATAGCTCCCAGCATGACAATACTTTGAGATCTGGGGAAAAGCATGTTCCTCAGCTCCCATTGCTTTGCCATATTCAGTGCTTGCTCAGACAGCACCGAGTGAGCCACGCAGAAAACTGAGGGTGAAGAGAGGGTCTGACCCTTTCCCTCTGATCTAAGCCAAACTCAGAGGAGATACTTCCACCACGAGGACCAGGAAGTGATCCCCCAAGGAGATCTGGGATGTGGCCAGCACCTGCCTTTGTCACTTACTCCCCAAGGCGCTACCAAAATGCCACCACCTACTGAAAGCTCCCTGGCAGCCCTTGCCTGGCAATAGAGCAGCTCTGGGGCCCTGCTCAGCCAGGCATCAGCGCAGGAGGATGTACGCAGCCAACAGTGTAGTTGCCACACTGCTGCTGCAGTTCATGGCCTCTGTTTTCCCACATGCTCATCCAAATGTTAATTTTATGGATGCTTTTATAAATCTTGAAGCTTTCTCTGATCCACAGGCTATACAGATTTCATCTTGTTGAGAGGTGATGCTTCTGGCCTTTGGTACCAGGCTATCACTTTAATACTCTGAGAGTAATAAAAAACGTGGGACCATATTAACTTGTCATTACTCTGCTGCTCCTTCCTGTAACTCTTTCTGTGCCATCTGAAATCCTAGAATGCTGAATAAGTGCCTCAGCTGTTGGCAGAGCCACAGCTTTGGGACAGCAACAGACAGAACAGCTCAGAGTTGTTCCCAGCTGGAACAACTACATGGTTTCCAAATTGTGAGCTGCTCTTCTTCTGCTTGCCAAGAAGATGGAGGTTCATGACCACCTCTCTGTTAGACCTGACAATATGGAGAAATGCTTGTATCCCACCTCTGAGACCCTTCCCTGCGTTCTGAGCAGGGAACACCTGCAGGTCTGCCAGCTGCACAGAGTATTGATTTGCCAGGCTCAAAGGAAGGGCATTTCCTCTGCTCATTGCGAGACAGCCTTGCTGCCGATGAGCCTGGGAGAACATGTTTAGGTCATTCCATCAATGTAAAGGTTAAATGTTTAGCTGTAGCTATTGAAAACAGAGCAACAGCAGCAACAACAGCAGCAGCAAAAGAATTGGATGCCTTATCAATGTCTGGATTTAAGATCTGCATCTAAGCACCTACCAGGACGCTGCCCTGTGTTGAGAGCGCTGCCTCTCAGCATTTTTTTCATGTGTGGGCAGCTATGCAACAGCTCAGCCCTCAGCCTCACTTCACCCCAGTTGACGGCTTTGCACAATGGATTTTTTTACTCAAATTTTTGCCTGAGGATTTTGAAGAAGCGACTGATGTTTTATAGCGTGTCTATACAATTTCTGCTCTCTCTGCTGATTTACAGGGCCTCCTTATGTTGTAGCCTTACTTTAAGCCATTCAACCTCTGTGAGAAGGCAGGTGACATACTCTAAGAGGTTTTTTGAATATACGTATACTTTTGTTGAAGCACAACAGTAAGGACCTAGAAGAGTAATTTTTTTTTTTCCTACCCTACACATCTCTGTTTCAGTAAATCAGAAGGTTTCTCATACGTTTTATTTGTATTGTTTTGCAAAAGACACTTTTTAAGGTGCTGTCACTCTGGTGCAGAGTGTTGGCATCAGATTCTGGTCTTTGCAAACTGCTCTCTCTACCCTGTCACCCTTTTTCTGTTGGTCTCTGGCAGTCGCTACCCCTGTTAGATGAGTGTATGATCCACTGCAGTCCACAAACAGCTGTCCCTAGTGATGAGAAGCACAACAGACTGACCCATTGCAGTGACTTTGTCAGAGGGCTCAGTGGAGAGCAGCTGTGTGACTGCTGGCTCATAAAGTGAGCTCCAGTGGGATGCCTTGGCCGCTGATGCTGCTGTGCATCAGCCCAGCAAATGAGGTGGCTCTCTAGTGCAGGTACACAGTGAGCACCCATGTCCCAGCTGAGCTGTCACCTGAGTAGCACCAGCAGATGGATGTGGAAAGCCTTTAAATTCAGCACATGATCAATACTAAACTGATCTTCTGGAGTCTCTTACAAGATTACCCCAGCCTCATGAATCCAATTGTTAAAAAAAAAAATCACTCAGCACACTGGGGAGATGTGAGAAATGCTGCAGACCCCGTTTAGGATGCACAGAGCCAGAGTGACTTCACAACTGTTTCTTGCAGTAAATAATTAATCCACTTTAAATTTGGGTTTATTGCTACCCCCTCAGGTAGCAATACCCCTGCCTCAGGTCCTTTCTACCAGTTTCCCTCTCGTGTCCTGAAATTCCCATAATTAGTAGTTTCTGCCATTGTGAATCCCTACCGCACGTGTGTACACAGAGACATGAAAAGTTTGCATTTCACTGATTGACATATGAGTGAGAGCAATACCGGGGTAGACACAATGCTGTTTCACTGCTCAGTATCACCAGAACTGAACTGGGCTCAGTCTGGGACCTGGCCTGGCTTTGCCACCTTTATCTTTGCCCCAGTGCTGCTTTCACATGGTGCCAACATGCAGAACTGTTTAGAATGCATTAATAATACTGGTGGTATTTCTATACTAATTAGTAATGCCATTTGAACAAGCTATGACATAAATTATCAGCTGCTCAGGTGCGGAGCAGGGACTGCAGCTGACACAGAGCATCACCGAAGGGGTAGAAAGCTACCTTGACTTGGGACCAGTCTGTGGCATTCTTCACCAGGGACCCACCTAGAAGTCCTGGGCTTCCCCACGCAGACAGAGCCAGGAGAGACAAGGTAGCCACTGGATGGAATCAGTTATGTGTGGCATGCTACATCTGGACTAGGGTATCTGATGGGATCTGCCCTGATCACTACCAATGTGGACTCGCACAGCGGTGGGCTTGCTGAACCAGATGGCTCATGTGTCAAATGCAGGTTGCTACGGCTGCCAAACACAGGTCGGCAGGAGTCCCTACCATGGAATGAAGCTTGTCTGGCCCTGTCAGCTGAGAGAAGGCTATTTATGTGCTTCTCCAAAGCCCCTGGTAGCATGCTAGCTCCTGGGGCATCCTGCATCCCCATAGTTTTGTGGAAAAGACCAAGTACAAATTGGTATGTGTCTCTTTGAGATGAAAATTGTTGGAAGACAGCATGTCAGGAAGAGCATCTCACCTGCTTGCTCCTGGCCGCTCTAGAGACACAACATGGGCCAGGAGGACTCTTGGGACAGACTTTTACTGCTTCCTGTCAAAACCATTTTGACTGTCTGGAGCCGTGCAGGCACCTTCCAGGGAGTGCTCTCATTTACACAGGTAGGTGCTGTGAGGCTCTGATCCCAGCTCTGGTTCCGTCCACCTCAGATCACTGTGAAGAGCAGGAGAGTTGAGATTTTGGTGGCTTTGGTCTGACCCGAACTGGATCTTCAGGAGTAGATCCTCCTTTTCAGGTGTTGCCCAGCTATCTCCGCTGGCTCTTTTAACACTCCTTCCATCAAGGCAGTAGGTGACCTTTTGAAGAGAAATAATCCCAGCATCAATATAGTATTTCGCATGCTGTTCCCTTGGGATCTATAAGTATCCTCTGCTTTGAGAGGTGCTGTCTAGATCCCACCATATGGGAGGCAGTGGCTGCTCTGAGTGTTTGGGCCCCAGGCAAGAATCTCTGAAATGCCTTGGGGACATTTCTTGAAGTGCCCTTCAGGGACATCTACTGGGCATTGGGCTGTTGAGGGCTTGTGCCTCAGGCACAAGCTGCTTTTCCAGTTTCTGACCGCTGCTGCTTCTTGCACAGGAATCTGTCTGCGAATGGATTGCCCCTCTGTGAGGTGTGAGTCCAAGGAATACAGAGCATTACACTCTCAGCATCTCCAGGTAGGCACCTGCATATTATGGGTGGTGTCCCAGGAGTGACCTCAAACCTGTGCAAAGGGAGCCTCCACCTGACCTTGGCCTGAGGTTGCCTGTTACATCACATCAGCAAAGCCTGGTCCCTGACCTGGGATCCTACCCAGGATGGGGTGGGCAAGGAGGTGCGTGCACAGCCCTGCTGACCTCCCCACCACTCTGCTGGCTGCCAGAAAGTGAGGAGGGATGCTGGAGCACAGATCAAGCACTGGCATCTCTTCTCTCTGGGGTCAGTTCCTGGAGCAGCACGCTCTGGATACCCCTACAGATGACAGTTGGTGGCACTCAGCATCTCTGGAGCCATCCTCAAGGCTCTTGAGGTTGCTTTCCATTCAAGGCATGGGCTTTGTCTCAAGCCCACACACTTCCTGTGGTCTTAAGCATGCAGTGCCCATGGGGTTGGCTGCTGACAGTCCCCCTGTGCCAGCAGACAGCAGCCTGTGAGTCTGGGGCTGCACACAGACACATCAGACTGAGCTGACAGGCCTGGTGTGAAATAAGATGAATGGGCTGAAGTTGGTGAAAATGACTCTAATTTATAATCTGCTGTTTCGTGGAGCTCCCAAATTAATTCTCTCTAGATACATAAGTAGGCCACATGTTTGCTTTGCTTCAAATGTAATAAACATTACACTCTGTCCCCTGCTGTTGGTACTGGTTCCTGTCAGAGCATTAGTCCCTATAGCTAATTCCTCACACCTGTCTCCCAGGCTCCTGGGACCTAGGCTGAGCATGGGGCGGAAACGCCAGGTTCCAGGAAACTTATGGCATGGAGAGATAAACTGTTGATCAAAGGGCTAGTGCACAGTGCCTCCGAATGTAGTCACAGGCAAGGCAGCCCAGCCCACTCGGGAAAGGGCTTTGTTCCTGATGAACTGTTTGCCAGGCTCCTCTCTGCGGCAGCAAGCAGCTGGGCTGGGATAGGGTTCTGGGATCTTCACACCCTCGAGCCATAAAGAACTGGCAAAGGGGGGGTTGTAACACCAGTGGAGAGGCTGTTCTTTACAGCTCTACTGGGGTCCGGGTGTCAGCATAGGGCTGCTGCAGAACTGAGTCGCTGGCCTTGTCCAAGGTCTCTCTGGCTGCTGCAGAAGTGGCAGCTGCAGCCATCTTCAGGGTAAGGGTGCTGCCTGCCTCAGCATCATGCACTCCTTGCTGCTGCTCCTTCCCTTCTCTGGTGCTGCGGGGCAGGAGTTGAGGCAAAGCTTCTGCCATGGAGCCAGGGCAGGAGCTGCAGCCCTGCTTCCCTTCTTTCTGGAAAAGCCAGAAAGAGATGGGGAGGGTCCCAGCAGGTAGCAGGGAGCTTTCCTGGGTCATTCATGGCCCTAAAGTGTCAAGATGCCCAAAGAAAGGTCTGGATTGCCTCTACAGCTAAGGATAGTACCTCCCAAGAGTTTGGGCACTGCTGGCCTGGAAAGTGCTAGTACCTTTGTCAAGTGGAAACAGAGGTGATGGGCAGTCTCTTGTTCCTAGAAAGACCATCTATGCTTATAAAAACAGAACAAATTTTGCACTGCCTTGCTGATCTTGCAGGGGGGTTGGACTCAAAGATCTCCAAGGTCCCTTCCAACCCCTGACATCCTGTGATCTCCCTCCCCTGTTTCCTTATCTGCAGGTGATAGAGGTTGTTTCCAGATTTGCTGATAACAAGGGTGCAGAGGCTTGCATGAGAAAAAGCCAAGTGCTGGACCTTGGACTTTAGTTTTTGTTTCAATTTCTTTGTGACTGATCACAGTCTTCACTCTCTGCCTTGTGTTCTACCTCCTTCCATGGTACAATCATTGTGGTCTCTTCACCTACTTAACAAGTAAATCCCATCTCACAGGCACTGATTGTGAATATGGATTGAAAAGCCTGGGGTTTATCTTTGCCATCATATCTCTCCTCTATCTAAATTCCAGGACTGCTGGGACTGAGGCAGCGAGTTCTGATGCGGAACCATGCGTAAAATTCTGCTGAACTAGTGACCCTCCTGGTCTCCAAGCATGTGGACACCTTTCCCAGGCCTTCCGCTCCTTTCCACACCAAGGAAACATCCTCCATCCTTGCTTACTTGCCCCAGCCTGCTTAGAGTACCCTGGCCTTGTTCTGGTGCTGTCTTGGTTCAGCAGGTGAAGAAGCGTAGAGCTGCTTTTGCTTGTTGAGATGCCTTTGGTAGAGAGTGAATGAATTGGAATTGGTGTGTGCTGGATGAAACTTACATCTGGTTTGATGCAATGGTGGGTTGTGTATTGTGCAGAAAAATTGGGGCAGCTTTCTTGGCACTGTTTTCACCAGAGGAAGGAGAACTTTAAAAATCAGCATAGAGTGTAGTTTAATAGGGAATTTCAGCACTCCTGCTGCTAACAACCAGGCCTGGCTCTTTTTTCTTACCTGGCTTTTACCCTTCGCATCCATAGCTTCTCTCTGCTGGCATCTCAATGTAAGCAAAGCACTTGCCTGGTCTTGGGCTCCCATCCTGCCCTGGGTGGTCCAGAGCCAGACACTCCATGTCCACCTTAGGGCAGGGACAAATTCCTTGAGCCCTCTTAGGGAAGAGGTGCTGGCTTCTCACACTGCACCACAGCACCCAGGTCTGTGCTTGCTGTAGTCATGAGGAGTCTGGCTCAGTATCTTTAAAGTGTCTGACTGCACTGAGGGCATGCGCTTCCAACCTGCCATTACACTGTGGGGGTGTGCATTCACTCTGCACTCTCTGGGCAGGTTCTAGCAGGACGAACTGTGTTGAGGACTCTCAAAAACAGAGATGCCAGCCTGACCTCAGGGCATGTGCACCCCTGCTTTTCCTGGAGCCCCAGACATTGGCATTTGTGTGCCCCATGCAGGCCTGCCAGGGAGAGGAGCCAAGCAGCAGCTGTTATCAGGCTCACACAGACCTTCCCATCTGGCTGCTCTTCTGAGGAGTGATCCATGCTCCCTGCAGGTGTCGGGCAGCCTTCACTGGGAGGTGCAGCCAAGGCCGGAGGTGCAGCAGCTCTGTCTGTAGAGTCCTGGTAAGTAACAGTCTCACCCTGCCATCTCCAAACCAGGTTGATGCAACCCTGACAGTGCCTGCAGAACTTCTTCTCATCTCGAATATGCAGATGGGAGCTGGTATCGAAGCCCCAGGATTTGTGTCAGCTCAGGCAGCTTGAGCTATGTTGCAAGAGGCTGGAAACACAAAGCTCAGCCTGGTTCTGGGTCTGAGCATTGGGGATGGAGAGCCAGTGTGCTGCAACAAGAGGATGCACAAGGCCCTTGAGACTCTAAAGCCACCACTTCTCCCAGCTGCTGTAAAGCACAGTCCTCTCTGAGTCCTCCTCTCTGCCCTGTGGAGGTCTGCCAGGTCTCTGAAGACCTGAGATCAGGGATCTGCTGGCAGACATGGTCAGTGTCTGCATTGCTGCTCTGTGTCTGTCCTCCCCACAGGCATTTGCAATGTGCCACTGGCAGCAAGTGAAGGTGAAGGGAGAGCTGCTCACATCTACCTGCCTGGATGGAGCTCAGGCTGAAGACCATCCCTGTAGTGTTGTCAAGCTCTGTGACTACAGAGCCATTGAGATGGATCCAAGACATTGTCACCAATCCTGTGCCTCCTGAAGTTATTCCCAGAGCTTCTGAGAAGGCCTGAGCTAGGTGGCTGCCCACCACCCTGTTGTCAGACCCTCTTGCTTTCCTGTAGCCTGGCTCGAGGCAGAGGTGTGGGGCTTGGGTGCACTGTGCTGTGGAGCTTGAGCCACTGGCTGCAGATGCTTCCGCATTCAGCAGACCTGGAAAAGCTGGAGAGTTGGGCAGAAGGGAACCTAATGAAGTGCAAAAAGGGCAAGTGTAGAGTCCTGCACCTGGGAAGGAATAACGAGGTCGAGGGAGGTTCTCCTCCCCTTCTACTCTGCTCTAGTGAGGGGACACACTGGGAGTTCTGTGCCCACTTCTGGGCACCCAGTTCAAGAGAGACAAGGAACGACTGGAGAGAGTCCATCAGAGGCTATGAAGATGATTAGGGGACTGGAGCATCTCTGCTGAGGAGAGGCTGAGGTCCCTGGGTCTGTTTAGCCTGGAGAACAGAAGACTGAGAGATGATGTTGTTTATGCTCGCCCATATCTAAAGGTTGGGATTCATGGGGTCAGGCTCTTTTCAGTGGTGCCCAGTGATAAGACAAGGGGCATCAAGCACAAACTAGAACATAGGAAGTTCTACCTAAACATTAGAAAAAAAATCTTTACTTTGAGGGTGCCAGACCCCTGGGACAGGCTGCCCAGAATGGCTGCAGAGTCTCCATCTGTGGAGACTTTAAAACCCACCTGGACACATTCCTGCACAACCTGATCTAGGCAAACCTGCTTTATCAGAAGGGTTGGACTAGTTGATCTGCAGAGGTCTCTTCCAACCCCTACCTTCTGTGATTCTGTGACTATAAGGAGTTAAAAGAAGTAACAGAACTGAGCACCCAGGACCAATAAGTCTCACCAGTCTTCTCAGCCTCAGGCTCCCTCATCTTTTGTGGTATACCCCTCATGCTCAGAGAGCTGCCAGTGACAGACGCTGCTCGTACTCACCTTCCCCATCCTGTCCTGGCTCCTGTCCTGAATATAGTTTTACATTTTATGACTCTCAGAGGTTTTTAAATTTAATGGGTTCTTTTTTTCCTTTCTTCCTTCTTATCACCTGAGCTGGATCCGCTCTGAGCTGCTGCCAGCTCCAGGGATTATATGTGAATAATTTAGGTCTGATGGTATGTTTGAAGTTTAAGAGAAGGAAGTGGCAAGTGTAGCCTGCTCCTCATCCCTTCCCCAAGGCCATGGTGCATGCTACTGCAGTGTCTCCAAAGGCAAGGATTCCCTAAGGAGCCACACTGAACATTTCATGGCCCTACTTGGGCATGGTGCTCCACATCCTGGCACCCTGGAGGCCAAGGATGCCAGGGTACTATAGGGGCAACGGGCTCGTTTTCACCTAGCTGCCCTTACAGGCTGTTGCTCTGCAATGAGACAGCTCCCCAGCACTGGAGGACTGATGTGTGCACCATAAACTGAACCACAGTACTGTGCCTGTGTGAGGGACTCAGGGCCTTGTTTGCCAGCCCAGGGCCAGGAGCACTTAGATGCCAAACCATCATTTGTGTCCAGGCAGCTCTGAAGCATAGCGAAGGCAATAGGCAAACATGATCTGCCGCAGAGACAACTTACAGGCTAGCTGCTGCTGGGTGAAAGAAGGTTCCTCTAGGGTCATCAGATACTGGTGGAGGAAAGAGGAACCTCTAGTGTGTTGAGCAATGGCAACCAAGGGCTTTTAGCTGCTTGACTCTCTCAGGGTGCATTGAACTACACCAGGATCCAGAAACAGATCAGACTTCCCTCCCCATGTCCCAGGGGTGTGCACTGCTGTTAGCGTTCTCTGTGGGCTGTGCTTGCACAATGTCAAGTGTGGCTAGTTCTTAGGACAGGGGGCACCAAAAGATACTCTGGGAAATTGTTTTTAACCTCCTGTGATTCACTGTTCAGAAAGCTAAGTCACTTTTGTCAGGGCTGGTTCAGCAGCAGCCCCAGTGGATGGAATCTTCGCCTCATACGTAAACTTCTATTTGTAAGGTGGCTCTGACAAAATTTAAGTATGAACTTTAGTGGCTTTCAGGAGTTCTTGGAAGAACTAACAAGCATATCACGGGGTCCAGTATTAAATCATTCCCTTCTGGGATGCAGTACAGAATGGAAACTGTCAGGCAGTTTGAGATCCACTTAACAGCAATTAGTGCGGATGAAAGAAGCACTAACACAAAAGCCCAAGACTCTGTAGTTTGGGTGGGAGAAGGAAAGGAATGTGTAAGAGAAAATGTAAACATGACAAAATGGGACTGTGTAGCCCACAAAACAGTGAAACATTTTAACATTTCTAATCCTTTTCATGCAAGCAGAAACAGTTGATAAATATGTGACAAAATTAAAGACCTACAGTAAAACCTTGGAGCTGAGGATCCGCGAGAATTGTGAACACAGACTAATCTGCAGAATTCTGCATACAGCATAAAAGAAAAGGCAAATGTATGTTCAAGAGCCAGAAGCTGCAACAGCAGAAATCTGCGGATCAAGAAGACTCCTCTGCCCACCCTGAGGAGCATCCAATGAGAGGACAAACCACCACTGGCAGTGGATATGGAGCACCTACAGAAAGTAGGAGTATTTCCTGGAAAACTCCAAGTTACAACAAATGTGGCCCTAAACAATATCCTTGTAAAAGCTAGCAAAAATGTGATTTGGAATGTGTGTTCATAAAAGCTGCAGCCATAGCCATGGCTCTGGAGGACTTTCAGCCAATAAGGGCATCTCATAAACTTTACCCTGTGAAGTGGTAAAATCAGTCAAGAGATGTTATTCTACGATTCTATGCCACAGCTAACTTCCAGACAGACAATTTCAAGGTATGTTAGTAGAACAGTATCCCTGGAAAAAGGAAAGGCCACTGTACAACAGCTAAATAGATGAATACTTATGTGTGCAAAGGATGCAATGGACTATGTTTTAATCTGTTCTAAAAATACTTATATTGGGCCATTTGAAAAGTAGTAGCAAAGATACAATTGCACAGTTTGAAAACACTAACATTTTTATGAAGGTAGATCATTCTCTGGGTCCTGGTAATTGAGTGATCAGAGGAGCTCGACATGATGCACTTACAACACATCTTTTGGGAGGTTCAGATTCCTGCAGTTGCACATTGGAATTCCTGTAGTAGCTTATCATATAGTCAGAGAAGCCTGCTACTGGCAACAGCAGAAGAATAAATGGCACAAGGAAAGCAAAACTTTAAAGAGAACTGGGTACAACAGGGGCTGCCAGGGGAAAGGAAGATGGAGGATTGACTGGATATGCCCATATATTGTCTGTTAAAAGCAGTGGATCTAATAGTGGTGGTGGCTGAGCAGGATTTGAGTCAGAGGGGACCGAGCTTAATGAAAGATAAGCAGAGCTGGGTCTGATGCTGCGCTTCCCAGATGTGGGCACTGGACAGGACTTCCTTTTCCTTTGGTGTAGGATGGCTTTGCTGGTCCATCCCAACCACATTATGGTGGTCTTCCCAATCCAGAATGCATATCCTTTGGAGTGCTGGACTCGGCACTAGTGTACTCCAGAAGTGGTCAGATCACTCTGCCTTTCTGGTGTGTGAGTCCAAAGACCATTCTAGTACCAGAAATAACTGGTTTCCATCTTACATCCTCTCCACAACTTTTCTCAGACAGATTGTGGCTTTTACCACACCACTGTTCTCCTACCACCGTCATGGGAAGATTACAATTGCTTTGAGCCCTGTTTCACTCTGCTCTTGGCTGGTCTCAGGGACACAGAACAATTTGTGTGAGTGTAAGAGAGCATGTGCATACATGCATGTTTACTAGGCAGAATGACAAAAGGAGACAGTATCATGCTCCTCCTGACAGTTAGGCCTGTCCTAAGCTTTCCATCTAGCTGGGACCCTTGGATGCACACCAAACCAAATAGACCAAACTGCTGCCTTTCCTGCATTTTCTTCGGTTTGTTAGATTGAACACAGCTTCAGTTCCTTATTGAACACCGTGCATCTAGCTGTAGATCTTGGGGGCAAGCAGTCTGGAATGAATGTCTATGCCACCGACAAAAGGGCATTGTGCAAACACATCCGACAGCAGGAGGTCATTCCTGGCTCACCTCTCAGGTACATTGTCTGCCTGCCCACTAGCAGAGCCAAACACTTGCCTGTGGCCTTTCTTCAGCCATAGTCAGGGACTGGACCAGCAAGGCAAATGCTGAATGACTGCTACAAATAACTGTCCCAACCATTAATTTTTATAGGCTGAGTGGCAGCATTTCATGCTGGGCACAACCAGCAGTGGAGATGAAAGCTCGAAGCCAAATAGACATCAGAGAGCCAGTACAAATGCTATTTATTAAAGAATGCCTGGTCTGCAGAGGAAGCAGAAAGGTGCATCTTGAAAGGAACCTTTAACGCCTGTGAGTGAAAAGCAGCAAGGGCTGGGAAGCAAGGGGAGCTGCCAGAGGCAACAGCTAATGGACCTGGTCCTGGGGTGAGCTGACAGCAGGGAGCATATGGCTGGGAGCCAAAGGGTAAATCATGATGCTTCATCTATAGCCATAAAAGCAAGAGCTGAGCGATGGGGCTGCCTAAGCTGAGCTGACAGGCAAGAAAGTGTTGCTGTGGAAGGGGATATCCCCGGGCTCCCATGGGGAGCTGCTACTCTTTACTATGGTTTGTGCAGAGAAACTAATAACCATGCACTCCTGTCAGCAGGGTACATTGCATTTCTGCACCCTTCAGCACTGGAGCAGGGACTCCAGCTCCCACCTCAGCTGCTGAGCATATCTGATCAGACTCCCCATCCATCCCTTCCCAGTATGTCAGCACAGCCACTCCCAGCTCGGCTCCACACCTTCCTTCCCCCATCACTGCAGATAGGCCTGCTCCATGCAAGGACATTTTCAGCTTCCAACAGCTAACCTGGCCCTTTCTTCAAGCTGTATATACTCTGGCTAGGCTTATGATGCTTATGGGAATGTGCACCACACAGGCCACTGTTACCTTCTCCCTGGCCTCAGGCCTTACATTTTTTCCTTGCTTTTCCCTGACTGCACAGCAGCCCATCCTGTCCTGCCAGTCTCTCAACAGGGGTACTGTATGCACACGTCTGTCCCCCACCCTGGAGTCACTCTGAACAGCAGAATCTGCTGCATTAGGTTGATTTCAAGAGCCCCTCTAGGTCAGTTAGCAATTACCTGAACCAGATATGTCCTTGGAAAGGAGCTTCTGATCTCTTCAATGCACTCGTTTTCCTCTTTCAATTTTAAATTTGCCTCACTGGAAATAGGAACTTCAGCTTCTTTTACAGACCATGGTAAATTAGGATTTTGTCCAGTTCTGTTAGTTTTGCTGATACAGATGTTTTTCCCTACAGAGGCAATGCCATGGCCAATCCGAGGTGTGACCAGACCTGCTCCATTGAAACTCTTCCAGCTGAGCCTGCAGGTGATGTCATGGTATACAGAGTATTTCTGCACAGACCACTGGCTCTAGCATGTGCTGAGCAGCCTCTCCTGGGATGGGCACCCTGGTGCCAAAGCTCTTGTTATCAAGAGACTGGTGCTCTGTGTTGTTGAGACATAGACCATGAGCAAAGGTATTCCCTCCCCCAAAGAGTCAACTGCAGTGTAAGTTTTCCATCTGTATACTACAGTCTTGTCCTGGAAGGAAAAGGACTATAAAGAATGAAAGCCAGTGTCTTTGGATCTGTCTTTATCTTTGTGCTGAAAACTGACTACAACAACTTGTCGCAAAGATGTTTTCTAGAGTGACATACTTCATGCTGCCCTCTTCCAACAGAGTCCTGGTCTCACTGTGGGAATGCTCCAGCTGCTTCATTCTGCTGCTCAGCTGAGGTTCAGTCTGCTGCTGCTGGAGGACACGTTCCCAAGGGAAGGGAGCTGCACTGCAGTCTTGCAGCTGGTGCATCTGCAGCAGTGTCTGGGGCCAATACGCAGCCACCCCACAGTGCTCCCCTCCATAGTCTCAGCTGGGAGTGGCCAGGGCCAACCACCTGCATGCAGGCCACATGCTGCTGGGGAAGGGATCTGGCAATTTGCTGCTAGCTCTTCATGGGGTTCCTGTGGCCTGATGTGGTCACACTAAACCCTATTCCAAACCAGCAGTTCAGTGCTCAGAGGCAGAAGCAATTTTACATAAAGTTCAATTAAATATTTGCTTTATAATTGCGCAAGAAATTATTCATAAAGGAGTTGGAATCTAATCACAAGTCTGACACCGTGGAGTCTGCAAATGACACAGTACTTGGGGAGAATAAAGATGGGGGAGAGCCACCAGGCTCTGGTGACAGGAATGCTCCCAGGAAAAGACTGGAAGCAGCACCAAAGAGTCTCAGCAAGTCAGGGTCATTTGGCCATCAGTAAGGAATAAGTGGGGTGGCACGTAAGAAATGTCTCTTGGCAATAGATTCAGGGTTTGGGCCCATGTGTGCCCAGCAAACTTAGGGCAGCGCTGGCCTGTGCCCTTCCCAACCATGCTGTGTCAGCTCCAGCTTCATGTGAGCACATTCTGTGGTATGTCAAGGAGTTGACCCAGCTCTGCAAGAACCTGTGAGCACAGATTTGCTGCCTTCAGCTTTTTCCCTTGTCTCCAGCAGGAATCACAATGCCTGGCCTTTTAAAGGGTGCAGAGGCCTCTCCCTAGCCATGGGGTATGAATAAAGTCACATGGTGCAAACAGATTGTGAAGTCCATTTTTCTGGACCTGTGCCAGAGCAGCTTCCAGGAAAAGGCAGGAGGCAATCTGGGCATGTAATGTGGCATCCCACATTGCAGCCCTCAGGAGACTGGCAGTGTGGGGCAAGGTCACACAGCTTGCAAGAGGTGGCTGCTAAGCACAGCAAGAGCAAATGTGACTACCCAGGGACCTTCTGCAGGGAGTTTGGCAGGGGCACTTGCTTCCATGCAGCCATCATGATGTCCTGAGTTGCAGCTGTGGGAACAATGCCATCCCTGCCAGGCCCAGCACACAGTGCTCAGCTCCTTTTATAGTGGAGGGCAGCAGATTGAATCCTGTGCCCGATGAATAGTGACACTGGTGGGACTGAGCTATGTGAATCTCTGTTCTGCTGAGATGAGGCAGGGTGAGGTCAAGGAATAGCACCAGGTCTGCTGGGCAGATACTGAGCCCAGCTGCCACTGCAGCCAGATACTGCGTTGCCTGGCAAGTACCCATCCATCCCAGTTTCTGTCCCCTGCTCTCATCCTGGGCAGTGGGCTGCAGACTGCCCCTGTCCTGCCAGGGAGAAGCCCTGAAAGGCACCCAGCATTAGGTATGCTGTGACTGACAGGGAAGCTGGATCCTGGACAGAAGCTGGACTGGAGATGGATTGCCTGCCAGCCAAATGTGGACATTAGACAGGGAGTTAGATTAATGGGAGCTGGCTCTGCCAGCAGAGAGGTGAGTCACAGAGCTTGTCCTGTGCTGAATCTGTTTCTCCAATAGGGATGAAGTAGGAGGATTTAGCGAGATTAATCTCTCATAGAGTTGTGAGAATAGACAGGATTCATGTGCTTATCAGCAGCAAATTTCCAAGTAAGCAGAAAGGGAAGGGAGAGCAGGTCAGTCACAGCTACTTTTTTACAGGAGGTGATGGGGAGCTCTCAGGCACCCCTGTGTATACCCCTCCCAGCACTAAAGTCACCATAGAGGAGGATGAGGCCAGGAAGAGGAAATCTTACAGATTTGATGTTGTGTTTAAAGGAACTGTGGAAAGAGAACCTCAGTGCTAATTGAACCAGGAAGATCTTCTTGGAGGAGGCAAATTTCCATCCCATGTTGGGAGCCTTGTTTCTTTCTGATATTTCTTTAGTTGTTCATGTCATGGATTTTCAGTCTGAGCAGTTTTACAAATGTATCGTAGAGATGAAAGCACCAGGGAAAGCTGCTCAGGATCAAGTTGGAAAAGATTTTAACTTTCAATTCCTTACAGACAATCGCACACACACAAGGTGGGGGGTGGGACAGGGGAGTGAAAAGACTGGGAAAAGGAAGGAGCAAAAACAGATAAGGAGAATAGATGAGTGAAAGGGATAGAGCAGAGAAGACTAATCACAAGAAAAGGAAAAAGTCACCAGCGGAAAGGATGGGAGAGAGAGCAAGAGAACAAACCAAAGGGGCCTGGAGCTCAATGGGATGGGGAGAGTGTAAAGGAGGAGTGCTGCAGATACAGGTGAGCTAAGAACTATGAAAGAGCTATTTGAATGCTGGGATAAAGCAACAATGGAAATATGAGGAAAGGAGAAGCCAGATGAGGACTAAATTCCCATAGAGATAAAGGGGATGACAACCAAGTCAAAGGATAATCCATCCACCCTTCTGTCACTGAGAATACAAGACATGCCATGAAAGAGACATGTCAACTTTTGAGAGAGACTGGAGGATAGAGCTGTGGCAGCTGCATTCTTTGCTCATGCATGTGGAGAGCCATGATCGCAAAGGGAGCAACCATGTCACGGGTGGTCCTTGTTCTCCTGCTTTGGATCCTCCACAGATCATGGGGTGGCTCCTGGCCTATGCTACTGCGTGACATGGGCATACTCTGTAGCATTGCTGAGTTCACGTCTCACAGGGCTGTCATAATGTGCCTGGTTACAGTGCTCTCTGGAGCTTGTGTGTGAGCTTGACTGGGGCAGGCCTGGCCGGCCTTAGCAGCACCCTTCAGGGAAGCAGCAAGAAGGCAGAGACACAGAGATCTGTATTGGAAGGGACCTCTAAAGGACATCTAGTCCACACCATGCCCATATGCAATGAACAGGGGCCTCTTCAACTAGATCAGGCATGGAGCAGTTGTGACATGGGGGAGGGGGTGATGGCAGGAGAGACAAACCTTTCCTGCCCCAGGGTGAGAGGGTCTTATCAAAAACAGATTGGGAAAGAGCACTGCAACGACAGACAAGTGCTGGAACCATCTCCATCCAGTACACACCAGCTTATTGGATGCTTTCTACCAGGTGGGCTCAGCTCCATCTGCACTGCCACTGCATTGTGAGAAGCAGTATCTCTGCTGTCCCAGGGAAAGGACCTGGGTGTTTCCAGTGCCTGTGTCAATGTTGGCACAAGAGCCTAGCAGCTGTCCTAGGCTGGACTGGCATTAAGTACGGTCTCTGTTTGCAGACAGTGTTAGAAGCAGAGCAGCTGTGCTCCAGGCTTTGCTCTTTTTCCTACAAGGGCATCAGGCACAAGTGGGATCTACTGTCTCAGCAGTGCTTGCAGCTGGGAGGTTTCTTGCTCTCAGACTGGGATTGAGGACATTTCTAGATGCTTCCATGCCTGAGGGGGCTGGTATGGAGCATCTCCTAGGTCTTCTTCAGGGCCCCATTGCCTTTGGGGGTGGGATTCATGCAGTAGTATGAGGATAGGAAGCCTTGTGCCAGAGAGTGCAAAGGTGAGGAGGACATCTGCCTGAGCCTGCTGCTGGATCTATGCCCTGCTCATTTCTTGGTCCTGGAAAGGGGTAATTACTCCTCCTGGACTCATGCTGTGGTTATAAGCCACCCTCTTTTGCTTTTCATCCACCTCTCCCTAACCTGCAGGCCACCTGCCTATGCATGGACCATCACACCCAGGTGGTTTGTGAATAACCTTCAGCTGGGTTACCACTGTTTCTCGGCCCATATTGGTCAAGCAGAGGATTTGTCTGCCCTTTGTAAGGCAATACACACATGGAGCAACAGGATATTCCCTCCTCTGATGTTCCCTGGTGTTCCTTCCAGGGCAAAACTCTAAGGCCCAATATTAGATATTGCTGTGGAAGCAGGAGAGCATTTTATGCAGATAAGATTGTGAGAGCCTGGACAGTGGAGACTGGAAAATGTCCCACTGAGGTCTGTTTGTCTGAGTTGTGGCTAAACCTTGACTGGCATGATCAGATTTATCTGTCTCAAAATGATATTGCAGCCTCACCAGCTTTGAGCTTCTTCCTTGCTTCCACCTTCCACCTGTCCTGATCATGCCCAGAGTGCTCTGTAAACTTGGCTCTCTGCTATGGATCCTGATGGTGACTCTGCTGCAGGCAGCAAGTTGTGTGGCCCTTCCTGCCCCTGCAACCTCTGAGTGCTGCTGAGCCCAGATGGTGCCTGCCACGCTTCGGGTGGGGCTCGGGAGGAGGCCCCTGAGACCTGAGGTGGGTGCTGAGGATGCCAGCTGCCACGGCTGCCCAGGTGCACATCGGGAGGGGGGTCTGCCAGCCCCCACCCCAGCGGTGCCTGGAGCCCCTACCAGAACTCCCGCCAAGATGCCATTGGGCCGTCGGGATCTGACTCATTCAAGGGCCGGGCAAAGGAGGGCTGGGGACTCCCTGACCTACTGGGTGCCCCGGTACCCCGGCCCAGTGGTGCGCTCCCGCGCAGTTCTCAGCCCCGGGCGCCGCTCAGCATTGGCGCTCTGGAGGGGGGCCGGGCCTGAGCGCGGGAAGGCAACGTCTGCCCCTTCCCTCAGCACCGCGGCTCGCTCCCTTCCTCCGCGGTGGCCCCGGTCGCTGCCGGCGGCCCCCGGGCAGGGACGGTACCGGGGTCAGCGGAGGCGACGCGAATCCCAGGGGCGAGAGCAGCGCAGGGCGGAGGAGAGGGCCCAGGCTG
>JANHFX010024203.1:0-21357 GCA_027560015.1 Chloroceryle amazona | reverse complement strand
AACATCCCCAGTGTGGTGGGTGTGATGCTTCAAGAGAGCACCACTGGCTGCTGAGCTTGGTCTTGGAGCTACATTCTAGAGTGTTCTTCAGTGTCTGCAGGAGCAAGGACATCCAAAGCATCTGCTTCCACCAGAGCTTTGCTCCTGTCCTGTATGCTCACCATGTGATTTTGGCTTCACCAGGGACACTGGCCTCTGGAAGTGAGCTGTGAAACTTTCCTTTGGGGCTGCAGTTACCTGTGGTCTACAGCAGCATGATGAGCATACAGCTTTGTGTCTTCTTCAGACAGAGAAGTCCTTTCTCCTCGGGTGCCTGCTGAATGTCTCTAGCAGGGGAACTGCTGGGTGATGGTCCTCACCATCTGTAGTCTGAGGATGCTGGAAGCATTCCAGTCCCCGTGCTCAGGCAGGGACAGAAATCTTCCCATTTACCTTTAAGGGCCCCCATGTGAGACTGGGGAGGCTGAACCAGGCTGACCCGGCAGGTAAGAAATTCCAAGCATTTCTCCTTGACAGCAGAATCCTGTCACTGGTGATGGATGTGCCGCCCAGAGCAGGTTGGTGGGGGTTGCAGGTGTGTGTGCCCACAGGGGCAGTGGCCTCACCAGATGCTTGAAC
This sequence comes from Chloroceryle amazona, assembly GCA_027560015.1. Lineage (NCBI taxonomy): Eukaryota > Metazoa > Chordata > Aves > Coraciiformes > Cerylidae > Chloroceryle > Chloroceryle amazona. The sequence goes on along the minus strand of JANHFX010024203.1, from coordinate 20,739 downwards.
TTCTGAGCAGTGCTGGTGAGGAGGTGACCTTCTAAACCCCGTGGAGGCTGCAGGAGGGCTTTGCTGGCAGTCCCCCAGTATGAGTTGTCCCCCAGGTAAGGGATCAGCCTGGCTGCTGGTGCGTGGGCACTGGGAGTTTGTTGCAAGCACTCAGATGAAAGTGTTCCCTGCTTAAGGTTGTCCTGGTTAGCAGGCTGGTGATGCTCTTGCAGGAGAGCAGGGGACTGGAGACCTGGCTTTGGCCTAGGGCTGTGCTGCAGAGTCGGTGATGACCAGTGCTGGCTTGTCCCACGGTACCCCTGGCCCATGCAGCTTTCCTGATCTTTGGAGCTTCTTTGGGCTCAGCTGAGGACAGCCTAGCTAGAAAGCCAGGAACTGCTCATCCCTTGCAGGACTTTCCAGCATACTCTTTTGGGGAGCTCTCGAAACAGAGCATCAATCTGCCCTGCCCAGTCCTCTCCAAACCTCTGTGAGACCCCTGTACTAAGGTCCTGTCACAACCCCCCACGGACCCAGGGCTGCCTCTCTGCGCCTGCCCATGGACCAAGATAAAGGGTGGGTGGTGGTGAGAAGAAGACATAACCTCTTAAACCAAGCAGCCAGTGGTGAGGTGCAGACAGGCAGGGTACAGCATGGAAGTCCTTGCCAGGGGCATTGCCAAAGAGGTTGTGTCTGAAGTATGCCTGGGCTGAAGCTGGGAGGCAGATGAGGTGGCTTCAGGGGCACCTCTGGGGAGCCGTTACAGGGTATGTGGGTTTTGGAGTACAGACACCTCCAGCTGTGAGACCAGAGCAGTGTCTGTGTGCTGGGGAGGTGACGTGACCCAGCTGAGCTTGAGTTGCTGGTGAGGTGCAGGATGCTGGTCCAGTCAGCAGCATGGGGACCTGTCTAAAAGCCACTAACAACAGGAGGATGCTTTTGCAGGCTTGCCCTGTTTGCTTCTGTTTTTGTCCTGGAATGACGGGATTAAACAGGAATGTTTGTATTGTGACTTCTCCCTTTATTGACAGCTCTTTAATCCACATCACAGAAGTCGATGAGCACCACGTTCCCTTTTAGTTAATCTCATTTAACCCTGCTTTCCCTTCTGTATTTCCATCATCTGCTCTCCAAATGCTGTCAGAGCTGTTGGCAGTGACAGCACCTGGCAATGGGATTAATTGCTTATCTCAAGCATGAGGTAACAGTGTAGGCTGCTAATTAAAGTTATCAAGAAGAAAACTTGAGGACCTGTGCGGCCCCAGGAAGGATAAGTGTAGAGAGCTAGCACCTAGAGGTCCAAAAACCTCTCTTCTTCAGAGCCAGTTCCAGTGCCAGGTCCAAAGGGCTTGAGTGTTGCCACCTGCCTCTTGTGCTGCAGCTCTGCAAGGCAGGACTGAGTCCTCTTCCCTCCAGCACTAAAATGTTCAGGCTGGAGAGGCCATGGCAGAAGCAGATCCAAAGGTGATGGGCAGCATTGCTTATCACTGGTGGTGGCCCAGAGGTGGCCCAGAGGTAGCCCAGAGGCCACCCTTTGCTAAGGTGGAAGACACCACTGTGTGTGGGCCTGAGGGCAAGAACAAGCAGCGAATGGGCAGCTTTGCAGATGAGACAAAAGTGGGACCCATTTGCATGCTGAACTAAAAACGAGGGTCAAGGTGGAAGGGGCAGAATGGGGAAGAATATGGGAGCAGTGACAACAATGTCACTTGCCTCACCTTGCAAGAGGAAGAGCATGGTTGATGAAAAGAATAAGGAATAAATTCAGAGCTGGTTATGCATAATAATCTTCTGCCCAGGACAACATCATAAATATGGCCCCACGCACCACGAGCAGTAGAAACCTGGAAGTGCTGGTGGAGGAGGCTCTGGGCTCCAGCCTCCCACTTACAGCGTGGCTGTCACCAGCATTAGCTCAAGGCAGCCACAGTGTTTAGCTGAATTTCTCCCAAGGAAGGACATCCACCACCCCTCTGGGGCTTGTCCCATCCTTGGGAAAAGGAGTTCTGGTCCTCGTCCTTTGTTACAAAGTCTCCACCCTGAGAAGTATTTGGGTCTGTCTTCTTTGCACCTGCCCCCAAATAGCTGCAGCTGCACTTAGATCCTCCCCTTAGCCCAGTTAACCCATTCCACTGTTTCCAATTCTCCCTGTGCCTCGGGATGGGTCATCTGGGTGGCCCTCCACTGGACTCTCCTATTCCTCTGCATTGCTCTTGAACTGGGCAACCCCAGACTAACCATGGCAGAAACTCCAGTGCCTGCCAGGGGAAAATATCTCCCTTGATGTGCTGGCCATGCTCCCTGGCATGGCCTGGGATGTCGTTTTCTTTATTCCCCATAAGAGCAAAGTGCTGACACCTCTTGGGCATGGGGTCAGTGTGGGTACAGAGCTGTGGTGTGTGGCCAAGGGACCCAGAGGAGTGATGTGGATGCCAGTGGGAGCAGGGGAGCCATGGGAGAGGGCTCCCAAAAGCACAGGGCAGGGTGAGAGGCAGGATGTGTCCCAGGCAACCCGCTCCAGGGCCCCGCAGCGTGGGGATGCTGAGGATGTCGGGCTGAGCCTGCCCCTGCCTCTGGCCCCGGAGGGAGAGGAGAGGCAGCTGGGAGATAAGGCCGGGGATTTAAGGCTTTTGGCAGATCCTAACTGACAGAGCCAGGGCTGCCTGGTTTCCATCAGCCGTTAAAAGCGCCTTGCTTGAGTGGAGGAAGCCTTGCTGCCAGGAGGAAGAAAGCCAAGCAAAGGAGGCTCTCCTAAGAGCCACTAGCATGGCCTGAAGGTGCCATTCTGGAAGTTTTCGTTGCAAGAGGGAGCTGGTCACTCCTAGCTGGTCGCAGACGTGGTCTGGGGCGGGCACTGAAGACCAGAGCAGTTTTTGGCACAGAGGAGCCTGTTTGGAGCCTGCTCAGCTCATGCTGGATTAATTCAGAAGTTGATTAAAGAGAGGCAGTGGGACGGAGAGACAGCAAACAGGGAACCCCTCAGCGGCCCCTCCTGCTTGTTTGGCCAAAGGCTTTTCCTTCAGGCTGAGCCTTTCTCTGCCCAGCAGCCCCGACGCAGGCAGCACTGATGGTTGGAGGGGTTGGAACCCTCGTGGCAGTGCTGCCTCCAGCAGCAGGTGCCTTGGTCCCAGATCCCTGGCTCAGTGCTCCTGCAGGAGAGGGCAGGACACCTCCTGGGACAGCTCCATGGCATGGAGATGGAGCAAGGTCAGAGAAGGGCAGCCTAGCTGGTGGAGGATCTGGAGAACAAGTTCTGTGAGGAGAGGCTGAGGGAATTGGGTTCGTTTAGTTTGGAGAAGAGGAAGATAAGGGGACACCTTCTTGCTCTCCCTAACTCCCTGACAGGAGGTTGTAGTGAGGTGCGTGTGGCCTCTTCTCCCAAGGAAATAACAACAGGACAAGAGGAGGTGGCCTGAAGTTGCACCAGGGAGGGTTTAGACTGGACATTAGGAAGAATTTCTTTACTGAAAGAGCAGTCAGGTGCTGGAACAGGCTGCCCAGGGAGGTGGTGGAGTCACCATCCCCGGAGGTATTAAAAAGAACGTGTAGATGAGGCACTTTAGGACATGCTCTAGTGGGATGGTGAGGTGTTTGGTTTTTTTTGTTTGGTGGAGGTTTTTTGGGTTGACTGTTGGATGCGGTGATCTTAGAGGTCTTTTCCAACCATGACAATTCTGTGATTGCCTTCCCAAAGCATGGCCCTTCCAGGCGCATCTGCCTTTTCATGCCCTGAGAACAGGAGGATAGGACACCTAGTGCTGCTCAGCCATTCCTAACCTTGTTTGAGAGAGCTACAGCCTCTCCCAGCCTGCTGCTGTGTCTGAGCCATGCCCTTGCGAGGCAGCCATCCATGCCTATGGACAGCAGTGAGGCAATTAAACATCCCTATGTTTCCCGTGGCCCCTTACTAATATCTTCGGATCAGTGCTGGAGATGCAGGAACCCACCACTTGGGAAGCTGCAAACTGCCTCTGCTTCACAGAATCACACAATGTTAGGGGTTGGAAGGGACCTCAAAAGAGCATCGAGTCCAACCCCCCTGACAGAGCAGGATCCCATGGACCAGGTCACACAGGAACAGATCCAGCTGGGTTTGGAATGTCTCCAGAGAAGGAGACTCCACAACCTCCCTGGGCAGCCTGTTCCAGGCTCCATCACCCTCACCATGAAAAAATTCCTCCTTACATTTACATGGAACCTTCCAGCTTGTACCTGTTGCCCCTTGTCCTATTGTTAGATGTCACTGAGAAGAGTCTGGGTGATGCTCTTCTTCTGAGCATTCAGTGATGGGGCCAGAGCCACTGTCTCGTTAATGACCCTTCTGGGATGAAGTCTCCTCTGATAAAGCAGAAATTTCTGTGCTTTCACTGTTCCAAGTCGCTCTTTCCAAGCAGGAGCTTCTAGGGATGCTTTTCCTCTGCCCTTGTTGCAAGCCCAGGGAGAAACAGCGTCCCCCAAAACTGCTGTCACTACCTGGGGCAGAAAACTGTGGTGTCCCTCTGTCTTCCAGCCAGCAGCGAGAACATCCATGCTGTTGGAACAGGAGGGGGGTTAGTCCTTGTGTGAAGATTCCAGTTTGGATTTGCTGTTTATGCTGGAAACAAGAAATTGTGTGGGTGCCAAAATTAAAGCTGTTTTCTCAGCCGGAGGAAGACCTGGAGGGAACAAAACTGTTTGGAACACAATGTTGATTTATTTTACTTCTGGAGATTGTCATTATTTGAGAGAGGAAAAAAAAAAAAAGTAATTTGCATGAAATGTCAGTGATTTTCCTGCCTTCAGCATGATTTCAGAACATTTCTCTTTAGAGAAGTTCTGATTTCCCAGGATTATTTTATCTCGTGTCTCTGCAGAGGACCTCCTGAGTAGGAAGAAAGTTGCCAAAACTTCTGGCTGTGTTTTGATGGTACAGGCACAGAGTTTTAACATCCATGACCAGTATTTCTGGTGCACTAATAATTTTGAGGAAAGAAATGAAAAAAAAAAAACCACCCTTTTTTTGTCCAAAGAGAAAAAACCCAGTATTTCTGGTGATCTATTCAGCTCCCACTGTTAGCCCAGCAGCACACGCAGAGGTATTGACTGCATCTGCCAGCCTGTGCCAGGCCAAGCCTGGGGAATGTTTTTTGTCTCTCGGGGCCAGTCATTAAATCTCAGCAGCACTGACATCGTTTGGTTTTGTGTTGTGTTTTGGTTTTGGTGGTTTTTTTTTGGTGTGTCTCTATTTTGGTGCAGAGGAAGCCTTATAGGAAAGTTGGTTTTTTTTAACTAAGCCTCAGGAAGGTGAAGGAGGACTGTGTATTCTAACAGCTGGGACCAAATGACCCTGCAAATGACTCTGGTTGCCAGAACAGAGTGATTCCGTGTGCTGGTATTACTGTGATTCAAAAATTGGTATTAGTACGGGGACCCCGTTATCACTTCAGCTGCAGAGCCACCATCGCTTCTCTGTAAGGGAGAGCTCCCCGGCCATCACCCCTCCCAGCAGTTTAACACCCTCAGAGATGGGCTTGTGCCCAAGGACATGCTGGGAATTGGGTCTGAAATGGAGTCAGATCTGTGGGGAATTAGGGGCAGGGAAGGTAGAAAGATCCAGGAACACAAGAAGATGACAGTTTCTCAACAGATTCTCTTCCTGTCACAGGCAGGAGAGACTTTGCAAGCAGGAAGGCTGATGGTATTTTTCTGTAGAGGTTTTCTCATTGGGCAGTCAAGATAATTTTGAGGAAAGAACTGAAAAAAAAACCACCCTTTTTTTGTCCAAGGAGAAAAAAACCACATCCTTCTCCGTAATAGCTCTTGCTTACAGCAACCCTGAGCGTGTGTTTTTCTGATACCTCATTCCTGAAAGCCTTGGCAGCTAACTGAAGTAGAAGTTTGTTTAACTTGTTCCAGTGCAAAACCACCTGCCGCCCCTAGGCTCTTTGTGCTGCACTAGAAATGAAGAGCGGTGGGAAGTAATCCCCGAGAGCCGCGCTGATCAGCGGCTGTAGCCAAGCTTTGGCTTTGGCATTGGTAATCTCCTGACTTGGAAAGGACTTTATGGCGTTCAGAGCTTTGCGGTGATATTTTTAGCCACCTGTGCTGTATCTGTCGATGCTGTATTTCACACTGTGCTCCAGCCATCATCACCCATCTGCTGTCGGCACCATGCACACCCCCATGCTACCCTTGCCCACCCTGCCTGGCTGAACATGCCTTTTTTTTGAGTGTGTGTTGCTAGTGGAGCATCTTCTTCATCTGTGAGTGGCTTAGAAGTCTGAACAGCAGTGGAGGTAGACCCCAGCACGATGCTGCTGGTCGTGGCAGAAGTGACAATTTGCTTAGGATAATCAGTCAAGGGCTCACTATGGAGAGTTGCAAAAGGACCTTTGAAATGGCACGAGTGGGGAATGAGAAGCTCTTGGTGTTCAGTAGACATGAGGTGATGCACATGACAGAAAACAATTCCCAACTTCACGTGCATATGCACAGGGGTAGGCTGTGAGCTGGCCTGGTGTCTCTCAGGAATGAGACCTTGGAGCTATAATAAGCAGTCCAATCGGTACATTGGTGCTTAAAAAAATTAATTTGGTCTTTGCTAATTATGGGAAAAGACCAGAAAATGAAATAGTGAAGATTGTTATGCAACGTGCTTGAGGCACGACAGAAGTTTGTGCAGCCCTAGGGGTCACGGAGAAGGTGGATGGCAATTGAGTGTTCATTGCCAATGCAAGTGTGAGATTGCATCAACTGAAATGTCAGCTGGCAGCCTCCAAGCAGAGGTCAGCAGTTTCTTCGTGCAGCGTGCAATTCCATGGCAGGGCTCTGTGCTGCAGATTAAAATGTGGGCAAAAAATTTGCAGGAAATGAAAAAACGTCTGGGTAGCAGTGGAAGAAGCACCCCACAAGGGATGTTAAATGCAAAGAGTCTGCCTCTTAGAAAGTCCCTGAGCTCTAAAGGGACTATGAAGGGTGCTATGAAGGGTGGGAAGGTATTGTGGGTGATGGTTGTGCCTAGCTCATGCCCTGCTCCTTGGATGGCCACTGCTGGGGGCAGGGGTCTGAGCTGGTGCAGCCAGTTGCATTTTCTTATTAAAGAATGGCTAAAAATTGCGTTTGTCAGACTCCTTGAGTGGACCAGCTCATGGCTGGGGGCTGGCAGGGATAGATGTCTCCCCATCTCTACAGCAGCGTGCCAGTCTCCTCAGAGCCTTCCAACCAGCCTCTCCTTCTCCAGTTTGTTTACTTCAAGTTGTCAGGTCTTGGCTTTGGACTCGCAAAGCCCCCGGGGGTATTTTCTGGCAGCACAGCCAGGCTCTGGTCATCCCCACCAGCCCCGGTCCTCTCTACTTACTGCCGCTTTTGGTTCTTTTCCAGGCTGCCCCCTGGGGACGTTCAAGGCCAGCCAAGGGGATGAAGGATGCATCCACTGCCCGATTAACAGCCGAACGACTTCGGAAGGGGCCACTAACTGCGTGTGTCGAAATGGATATTACCGGGCAGATGCCGACCCTGTCGACATGCCGTGCACCAGTATGTGGGCTCTGGGCAACTGGGGAAGGGCTGCATGTGGCCGGGAAAGGAGACGTGCATCAGTCAAAGCACCAAGGGATGTGTAACAAAGGCATCTGGCTCAGTGGGATTTTGGAGGAGGCTGGGGGGCTCAGAGCACCTCATCCAGACGAGCCTTGCAGATGCAGGTCTTTCTTACCCTGGTCCAGTCTGCACTTGCAAACATTGCACATGCAAAGAGGACAGAAATTTGGATTGTTCTGTGCTGTTCTAGGCAGTGGGATGACTTCACTTTGAGGCTGTACCTGGATGAGAAGACCTGCATGCTGCCACGCAGGAGATTAGTGCAAATGCCAGGAATCACAAATGCTACAAAAAATAACTGTTGAATTTTCCCAGGGATGCCGCATGATCAAATTAGCCTGGTGAAGAGGACAGGTTTCATTCCCACTTCAGCCTTTGGCTGTCCGCCTTGCTCCGCACAGCCCTGACACCTGGCGCAGTGTGTGCCTGCTGCAGAGTCCAGTCTGGGGATGGAGAAAAGGATTGGGTGTGGGATAGACAACTGGTCCTGTAGCGATGAGCGGGGCTCTGGCTCTTACACCTTTCTGTCTGCTTTCTCTCCAGCCATCCCCTCTGCCCCCCAGGCCGTCATCTCCAGCGTGAACGAGACCTCTCTGATGCTGGAGTGGACCCCACCGCGGGACCTGGGGGGCCGGGAAGACCTGGTGTACAACATCATCTGCAAGAGCTGCGGCTCCGGGCGCGGGGCGTGCACACGCTGCGGGGACAACGTGCAGTTCGCCCCCCGCCAGCTGGGCCTGACCGAGCCCCGCATCTACATCAGCGACCTGCTGGCCCACACCCAGTACACCTTCGAGATCCAGGCGGTGAACGGCGTCACTGACCAGAGCCCCTTTTCCCCACAGTTTGCATCAGTGAACATCACCACCAACCAGGCTGGTAAGACCTGGGACAGTGTCTCCCAGCAGGGGAGAGCTCCTCCAGGAAGGGGAGGTGGTGGGCAGAGCTGTCCTGCTCCGGAGGTGCTGGGTGAAACACTGGGGGGTTAGCAGGGTTTGAAGGGGAGAAGAGGTGGTGTGAGATGTGACATGGTGTCACTTGCTCCGTAACACCGATGATCACCAAAGCGCATGGGCCTGCCCATTTCTGGATGAATGACAAGCCTCAGGTGTGAAAAATATCCCTTATTTCAGTGAACAGCTGGAGTGTTCCCCAAGGCAGAGCAAGCCTTCCTGTTACCACTTGTTACCAGTCCCGTGGTGTGTCAGCATCCCTCTCTGGCACTGGGTGCGTGACTGCTGCGGAGGTTGTTGCCCTGGAGCATCAGCTGCAGGCAGCATTGGTGTGTTGCAGATGCAGCAGCAGTGCTCATCGCTGCTGTCAGCCTTGCTGCAGCCCCTGCTACTGCTCCTGGTCCCCAACGAGGGAAGGTAAGTTTAGCTCCAGCATTTTGACACAAGCTGCAATGTCAGCTTCGACTGCAGAGAAAACCAGGACAGGCCATGAAAGCAAAGGAAAGCTGCAGAGAAGAGGGGCTGGGAGATGGATGTATGAAAAGGCCATCTGCAAAGCTGCTTCAGGTCCTGTGCTGCTGCAGAGTCACCTTGGTGAAGAAGAACAATCACCAGAACTAGAAGGGTTTCATTCGGTGTCTCCAGCTCTGTGCTGACCTGGGGGTTTGCCTCGCTCCCGCTGTACGGGCTGGTTTTGCTGGGGGAAGGGACGTGTCAGAATGGCTGGTAGTGCTCCTCCTGGGACATTCACCAGCAGCCCGCAGGCAGCAGCTGTGCTGGTGGCAGGATGCCCTGCAGAGCTGCTGGTCAGGGGCTTCTCTCCCCAACCCACTTGGAAGCCATCTGGAGCTGCAGCAGACTGAGGCTGGGTCTTTGTTTAATCCAATTGAATGGTGGACACATGCCAATAAGGTACAAGCATGTGTGGGACCGAGTGAGTGTCTGTGGTCCCTCTTAGTCCTCCAGCAAGTGTGTGGGGAGTGTGAACACACCCCAGGCTTCCCTGGACTCTACATGAATATCGAGACCGAATGTGTCAGTCATGGATGGTTGCGTTGCCACTGAACTGCCTGGAGCCCACGGTGCGTGCTGGCTGCAGGGGACAGGAGGTGTTTGGTCTGGCATAAAGCAGCAGTGGGGCAGATGAGCATCACTTGGTTGGGCACGCAGAGCACCAAGGCAGAGGTAACCTGTAAAAATTTCTGCATCGCACATGAATCAGCAGAGTGACCTCTGATCTTAAGTTAGCTCAGAAGCCGTGGGGTCACGATGTTCTCCATGCAGTGCTGGCAGCCCTGAAGGCAGATGTTGCACAGCATTATGCTGTGGTTTGATGGTGAGCAAGAACAGGTCTGCAAATGATGAGAAGACAGGTCTGGGATGATGATCCATTGCAGCTTCCTTTACAGAGACGGCTGATGGAGACAGGGTGCTACCTGGGGCTGGGACGGGCTTTACAGACCCCAGTGTGGTCCCAAGCTATAGATGAGTTATGTAACGCTCAGATTTTGCCCTCTGCAGTTCTGTGGTGTTACCTGAATGTACTGCCTGTGGCTACTTACACCTTAGCAAAACCAGAGTGCTGAGTTGCAGGCAAGTCCTTTTCAGTCCCCTGGATCCTCCTCCTTGTGTTTTCCTTGTGTGACACTCCTTTATTATCAGGGCTCACACTTCTCAGCCTGTGTGATGTCTCTCTTAATGTATCTATTCATTAGCACTAAACAGTAACTGTCTGCTTGCTAATTCTTCTGTAATTAGAGGCTCTGAATTCTTCTGCTTACAATCGGCACTGCCTGGCAGCCTTGATGTAGATCATTAGCAGTTGGTAACAGAAGCTGCAGACACAAAGGCAGAGCTGGGACAGGAGAATGGAGGGTGTTGTGGGGAGAGTGTGCAGAGGGAGGGGAGGTCTGAGCCTGGGGAAGCAGTGATTACAGCCTCCTCTGCCTTCGCTTTGGGTTGAGCAGCCATCTGGGCTCCATCTCAGGCAGAGCAGAGGACCAAACATGTGATGGGGTTGTGTTCCTGCCACAGCCAGATAATGAGACAGGGATCTACTGGAAAGAGTCCAGTGGAGGCTACAAGGGTGATTAAGGGACTTGAGCATCTCCCCTATGAAGAAAGGCTGAGGGAACTGGGGCTGCTTAGTCTTGAGAGGAGAAGACTGAGAGATCATCTTATGAATGTCTATAGATATCTGAGGGGTGGGGGTCAAGTAGAAGGGGCCAGTCTCTTTTCAGTGGTGCCCTGGGATAGAATGACGAGCAATGGACACAAACTGGAACCCAGCAAGTTCCATCTCAACATGAGGAGAAGCTTCTTTGCTGTGAGGGTGAAAGACCCTGGAACAGGCTGCCCAGAGAGGTTGTGGAGTCTCCTTCTCTGGATACTTTCAAGACCTGCCTGGCTCTGTTCCGGTGTGGGCTGCCCTGGGTGACCATGCTCTGGCAGGGTGGGTTGGGCGCGGTGCTGTCCAGAGGTCCCTTCCAACCCCTGCCATTCTATGATTCTGTCTTGGTCCCTTCAAATGCCTCTTCCCTCAATGCAGTCTCCCATTCTGCAAGCAAGACCTGCATTTTGGTTTCCAAGCACAACCTTGTAATCATTTTCATGGGCTCAGCCATCAAGCCATGATCATTGCTCTGCACAGAAGTTATCATTCCCAACACTTCCAATTTGGACATTTGAGGAATGATTTGCAAGCAAATGTTTCTGTATCGTCTTCTACACAATGAGCTGCGTGTAAAACTAATTCCATGTGCTGCAGAAGATGGTGATGCTGAGCTGAAGAAAATTGTCTCATTTTAGGTCTGTGCACTCTGCTGAACGTCTGAGTTCAGGAAAAAAATCAAAGCAGTTTGACAAGAACTACCTCCACAAAGTCATGGTGCCGTGCCCGATTTGGGCCATAGGATCTCACCAGGGTTTGTGGAAGGGACATCTGGGGTCTCTGATTCACCTTCCTGTTTGCAGCGGGACTATCACCAAGAGTAGCTGTGGCTTTTTCTGGATGAGTCTTGAAAAACTCCCCTTCTCTGCTAACCTGTCACGGGATGATGTCACCCTCCTGGGAAAGATGCTTTTCGTAATTGCCAGCCCGTGACTTGTGCCCCTTGTTGCATCAGCAGCCCCTGCTGGCAAGACTGAGGTTCCACCCGCTTTTAATGGAGCTCCCAGTAGTTGTAGCTGCGATTGATTCACCCTTCATGTCCCTGCTAACAGGGTCAGCTAGCTCAGCTTTCTCCCGTGTTTCATAAGCACTGTACCCCAGGCTGCCTTGGTCACCCGTGGCTGGATCCTCTGCAGTTCCTTCTGGACGCATGGCCACAAGTTTGCACTGGCCAAGTTGATCTTGGTCTTAGACTACCCAGGTTGATGGTGATCATAAACTACTCAGGTTTACCCTTTGTGTTTCACTGTAACATTGCCATCTTCTCAGTCCCACCAAGAAAGGGAAGAGCAGTCCAGACACCCCAGTGCAGAGAGGAGCCCCAGGGACACACCACTTCTCTTAGGAGATTGGTTGAATGAGAGCAGTCCACACCAGCCTGTGCTTGGAAGCAGTTTCCTGGACCTTGCTCTTGCAGTGAGTGTCCTAAAAAGACCAAAGGTGCTTAAGCTTCAGAAGGGCAGGTTTTGTTAGAATGGGAAGTGTGATGCTTCCCTTTTCAGAGTATAGAAAACTAGAAAGGACCAGGACCAGAAAACAGAAATAAAAAGATCTTGTAAAAAACATACGCTTCCCACCACCTCCTTGCTCCCTGGTTGGTCTTCAGACAACTCAAATTTACCCCTTCTAGCAAATTCTGCATGATCCCCACTACCTTCCTAGGAAGGAAGTCACCTTGTGATAGACAGAAGTCTATCTTCTGTCACCTCTGAGGCCAAGTTGCATTTCCTTTCTGCTCTCAGCAGGCTTCTTCTTGACCTCCAGCTCCATGCTGCACATCTCTCAATTCACGCTCCACTTGGCTGCCTATTGTACCCTGCAGCTGAGTGGCCCCTCTCCCCAAAAAGCTCAGCAGCTCCCCAGGGAGGGAGATCCAGGACTTGCTATCTGATGCAGCCAGTCCTATCTTAAGAGACCATGATGTATCCAAAGACAACAAGCCTATTGTGCAGAGGTGGGATGCCACCAAAAGCCTTTTCTCTGCCATGGCAGAAAAAAAGATCTGTGCCAAGAAGGTGGTTGAGAGCCATGCCAGCATCCAGAGATGGAGGGCGCAGGAGGAAGCAGCAGGTCAAGGAGCCCAGCTCTCAGGATAATGACACTTGACTAATTGAAAGCCATGCCAGGCATCAACCCTCTTGCTGGTGACAGCATGCAGCCCCTGATTGGTAATTTGTGGCCATTCTTTGGGGAGGATGGAGAGTTTTGGATTCACAGGCTCCATCTGTGCCACAAGCAGGCTGTGTGCACTGGGAAATGCACTGAGGGAAAGGGCTCTTTGGACAGGGATGACTTAAATAGTACATGGGAAGGCCACCTCTTGATAACAGCCTGTGGCTTCTGTGATCTCAGAAGGGAGGAAAAAGCCCTGAGCTCTGGAGAGACAAATTCAAGACCTCCCAGTGACAGAACATGGAGGTTTGTGGGAATCTGTCCCTTTTGTGAGCAACTCTTGTGTCACAGGGCATAAGAAGGGAGGATTAACTCTGAAGTCAGAGGCTCTTGGCCACAAAGACAGCCAAGAAGATCCATAATCAGCTAATACAGTGTGAATACCAGCTCCTGTGCGACAGAGCAAACTGATACACTGGTGAACCCACCAGGAGGAGCACCCGCAGTGGTGGAGCTTACTGGCACGATTTCTCCCCCTCTGGATCCAGATTTGCATTATTATTCTGGGTGGCATTTTACAGAAGTATGTCATGACACAGGTCCTTTGGCTGGGGAGATGTGCAGCTCACACCTGTGCACCAGGTTGATGCCAGACATCATTAAGGTTTGAATTTCTGCTTTGTGGTGGCTGTCAGAACCCAGGCACTTGCATCCCACCCAGGCAGGGCTTTCTGGGCAGGGCTGTCCTGACAAAACTCAGAGGTGTCTGTGAGCTCAAGGACAGATGAATGTTTCAGTGGCCTAAAGCAAGCACTTGTGTTTTTCATCAGAAAATCTGGCTGGCTTCCTCCTTCAGAGGGGTGCACAACAGTGTCCTGTGTCACCAGGAGTGATGGAATCTCCTGTTCTCTCTCATGCTGCACCCAGCCTTACCCTGAGCTGGCTGCAGTCAGGAATTACTTGTCTGTGAAACAAAAACCTGGGAAAGCAGAAATCACCTTGAAGAGGTGGAATGAGCTTTACAGAACTTAAAGGCAATGAATGTCTATTTCTTGTTGCCTTCCAGCATAAAAATGAAAGGCAGCATCTCAGATCTGCCCTCCCACCTACAGCAGGACTGCTGCCAGCACTACGTCAGGGCAGCTGTGGCTTTGGGTAGGGACTTCTTAGTAACCACCAAAGACAGAGATCTCATGTTTCCAGTGGCTTGCTCCAGAGTTGCACCATCTTCCTGGTGTGGGAACGTTTTCCGATGCCCAGTATGAACCTCTCAAGCTATGATTTATGGCCACTGCTCTTTCTTAGAGTAAGATTCAAAGGTTCAAGCCAAGAGATGTTTTAGATAAGCCTGTGTATCAATTATTCTCACATTCAGCCCTGTCTTTGGCTCATCTTTCAGAAAGGCAACCAGTCTTGAGACCTCAAGAGACAGAGGGCCCATCAAGTCCCATCTTGATTTTTTTTTTCCAGTGAGATCACTGCTTTTCTAAGGAAATGCACTAGATGCTGCCTGTCGGGACACCACTAAAACATTTAATTTGGAAAACTAGTAGTAAAGCTGGAAGTCTGTCCAGGAACTGCCTAAATGGGAGACCACTGCTCCACCATGGGGAGGCATCAGTCTGAACTGAGGTGCCTGGCTGAGGTCCACACGAAGTGATCTCATACTTTTGGATGTTTCAAAACCTGCTAAGGTATTGGTTGTGCAGAAAACTGATGCAAACATTTTTAAGACAAGAGGAGCATCATGATACCTCCAGGAAGATGCTGAGAGGTGGCACAACAGAATGAGGGTGAAATTCAGCAATGAAAACAGTGAGGCCAAGCATTTGGGACCCATCAAGAAAAAAATGCCAGCAATGGTCAGTTGGAGGCAACTGAGAAGGACCTGGTGGCAGACCACGGGAAGGATTTTACACCTCCAGTGTAAAATCTTGTAAAAAACCAACATGTGCACGACCGGGCTGTAGCAGCCAAAGAATGTTCACCAGCTGTAGCAAAATCTCGCTCCCATTTCACAAAGCTGGGTGGAGCTCCATGCAGTCATACAGTGAGCACACCTGGTTACCCATGTTCAAGAGAGCTGAACTGTGATGGTAACAGGTAGAGAGAAAGGCTTGCAAGGTGAGCAGGGCACAGGGAAGCCCATGATACAGAGAGGAGACCAAAAAGGCCCTGTGTGTTCAGCCTTGGTGAAGGGGATTTATTTGCTGCCTGTAATGACATGCTGGGCTGAACGGCCACCGGAAAGCAAGAAGAGCAATGAAAGCAGCAAGACAAGAGCAGATGACAGAGAGTGGCTGGTGATAGTGTTTAGGTGGAAAATCAGAAACTGAGCTGTGGAGCCATCTCCCACCTGAAGAAGTGGGGGCAGAAGCCCGTTTGCCAGAGCAAGCAGGAGGTTGTCTGCTGAGTTACTGTAGGACTATTACTGAGGTCTCTTAAATCCCAGGTTTCTTCTTTTGAGGACTTCAGCAGATACGTTTCTGGACAATCTGGCCTGCTTCTGGGCTCCAAACCTTCATCTTGACATCCCATGGCTGCTTCTCTTCTCCAGCATTAACAGCCAGACCTTACCCTCCGCATGGACCCCCATAACCATCCTGGCTCTGCAGCCCTTCTCTCCCTCTTTCCTTCATGCCCAGCTCCCACCTTCACCCTGCCTGCCTCATACACAGGGCTGTTGCCACCAAAACCTGATGTGGCTTGGCATTTGCTGCTGTCCTTCTCCCACGTGGTGGCCCAGTTTGTTGCCTTTGCTACATCACCCCAGCAGCCAGTGGTGAGTGCCCGGGGTGGGGGACCCTGCCCTAGTCCCTTCTTCTCTGCCCAGTAGAGACCATCTGCAGACAGGGCTCCCAGATGGGAGAAGGTTTGCTAGCTGCTGGCTCTTCAGGACTCCTCTTCCTGCTCCTGCAGTGGGCAGCTGGGGGGATGCTGGCAGAGCAGGGTATGGACTGCACTGCTAGAGCTTTCCTAGCAGATGCTAGAGCTTTCCTAGCAGATGCTCTTCTCCACCCACTACCAGTTCTGTGGGCTTCTCCACCTGCTGATTTCTCAGCTTCCCTGTTGCATAAATTACTTCATGAGTTCAAGGATCATTTTTCCCACACCTGCCTGGGGCTTCAGAAACCTGTTCCAAAGCATCTGGAGCTGACTTTGGGCAGAAAATGTAACTCCCATCTGTGATGGATGGAGTGGAAAGTCCCTTCTGATGAATCAGGACTCCCCCTCTCCCCACAACACACCACCTTCCCTGCCGTGTGCAAATGCTGGGAGCTGATGGAGAGGCTCAGGAGCTCACCTTTTGCTTACATGTTCAGGAGGAGTGATTTATCTTTACTGCTGCACTAGGCAAACACAGCCCACAGTGCTAATTGCCTTGCTTGCCCACGAGGCGCTGAGTGCCAGCACTCGGGGCAGGTGGAGGTGCTGGAGGCAGGTTGGCAAGGCTGCAGATGCACAGGAGGCTGGTTGCAGGGTCACAGTGCTGGAGCGGCTGAGTGTCCACTGGGAGAGTGATGCTGCTCAGTTCTGCTTTTCTTTGGACCATGACAGATGGTTGTAGCGAATCAGGTTAATGCCGCTGGCTGGCTGGTTGTTCCTTGGTCCATCTCGGGGTCTGTGATTTAGTAGTCCCCTCTATCTGTGCATAAATTCAGTCTCTGTCCGCCTGACTCGGTTCAGGCACGAGGATCCTCACCATTCCTGCCTCACCACCACCTGGCCCATGTTCATCACTGGCAAGTGTTCTGAAGGCTGCTGCATTGGTAGGGCTGGGTAGGAAATGCTCTTTCCAAGAAAAAAAATCCTGATATTTTCAAAATATACCCACAGAGAGAGAGAGAGGCCACCCTGGGAGAGTCTACCCTGAAAGAGATCAAGGGAGCAAGCTCAGTCTCAAATTAGCAGGACTCATTGTGTCTAAGGGGAGGCCCTTCAGCAGGTGTCATTCTTTCAAGAAATATTTCTCTAAGTTTGATGTGTTTGAATTTTCAAACACAGTATGTTCCTAAGAACGGCTTTGGTTGCAATTAATTGGCACCCTCTGGGAAAGTACCATTTTACTGACTATCTGGGGTGCGAGGTGGATGAATGGAGGGCTGGCTTCTGCCAGTGTTCCTGCTTTCCACCGGCCTTTGGCTGGTGACGTTGCCTTGATCTGGAGCAGATGAGGTTTCCACAGGGAGAGGGGGCCAAGAGATGAGGATGACTTTGGTGCCAAGCAACCCCAAATCCTCTCCGGTGGGCTGCGTGATGGGATGCCGGGATCCTCTGGAGCACCTCCTCTCAGTGCTGAGAACAAAGCACTGCCCTTCTCCGCGGGCAGGATGGCAGCATGCAAATGAAGGCTGCAAACTCAATTAAACAGAGAGCATAAAGAGCGAAAAGCCTTCATCTGCCCTGGCCAAGGCTTGTGGCATTAGAAGCTCCTTTAAAGGCTGTAATCTACACCAAAGCCTTTGTTGATTCAAATGGGGCTGGAGCCAGGACCAGCTTTGGACTGCATTGCCTTGTTTTTAATATTTTCCAGTGTTTGTAGCTACAAACTCAAGGGGCTGGAGGCTGGGCCCACTGGGAATTTTTCCAGACACTCGAAACACAAACAGCATGGGTACCAGCCTGATGGGGCCACCTTGCTAGGAAGCTTGGAAACAAAAAAACCTCACAGGCTGGGAAGTAGCTCTTCTTGAGCTCTAGCAAGTCTGGTGAACATCCAAGACCTGAAGCTTTTGCTGCTTTGAGGGCAAATGTTCTTTGTGAAAGAGCCCTAGCGCTGTTATCCCTGTGGCATTGCGTTGCTTTCCTCAGCTCCTGCTGGAGGTGATTGATTTCAAAAGTCTACAGCTCTTGAATGTGCCATCACAAGGGAGGACACTGGGGAAGAAATTGGGTGGACAACCATTTTAAGAGTCCAAGCAATAGTGAATCCAGCAGTTGGCCTTGTTGACCCTCGTACAACTGGATGAGAGATGGGCATCATAGCTATAAGCCACCCAGCTTGTGTTTCAACCTAGGGAAGAGCTGCTTGGTTGTTTGAAAGCTTGCTCCCTTGCTCCCCTTCCGAGGTGCTTGGTTTGTGCAGATGCTTGAAGTGCAGAAGGAACCTCAGGAGCCCTGTACTGAGGAATTTCTGCTCTGGTCCCACAGGAGATTCTGCTCCCCACATATTTCCCACATGCTGGAGCTGCCTGGGTCACCCAGTGAGGCTGAGTCCCTGGATAAAGGCAGTGGGAGAGAAGCTTGCCCACTTATCCCACCGTTTTCCAGGTCTCTCTCTCTGCCACATTTGCAGGGCAGTTGCAGAAGTTCAGGCATCTTCTGCCAGATGCTCCATCAGCAACTTTCTCCTCTGCCCTGTCCCGTGGCCTCTGGACTAGCTGGTGCCTTGCAGCATCATGGTGCATTTCCCCGCCACTCTGTCTTCAGACAGGGGTCACGCAGTTAATCCTGACCCTGGAGCGCAGTTGCTTCTGCGTGTGGGTAATTGAAAATGCCAGAATTCCCTCCTGACCCTCCTATAATAAAAGCAATTCCTCCCCACCCCCTCCCCTGGTAACCTGACGCGCCAGGGACCGGGATCTGTCAGGAGAGTTCCGAGGAGCTGCTGGAGAACTCCCAGCTGTTCACCTCTTGGGTTTTTTTCTCCTGGGTAATTTCAAAGCGCTGCCAGGGAGAGGCCACGGGCCGGGTTGGCTTTCCTCTCTCTATCCTGAGTGTTTTCCAGAGCAAATGTTGACTCTGTCTGACACGACATGGGTTAGTGGTATTAAAGCGATCAGAGATAGGGGTTTGCTGCCCGTAACCTGACTCTCCCAGCTAAGCCAGCAGAGCAATGGAGACACTTTGATTACAGCAGGACCTCAGTAGTGCCGACCCACTGGCAGACACCGCGAGGGGATGAGCGTCGCAGGACTGCCAGGCGAAGGAGGCGGGGTGCTAGCTGCAAAATGAGGGGGCAGATTGCAACTGATAGTGTTTCAAATGCATATAAAGATCATGAAAGTGAAGCTGTGGGAGGATTCCGGTGACCCCCAGCAGGCGGTCCAGAGGCTGGAGCCACACACTCCTACAGAACAGCCCCATCAAATGGTGAGGGAGCGATGCAGAAGATGCTGCCTGGGGAGTCCGGGACCCTGGGCTGCAACCTGTGCTGTTGGTCTGGCTGGTGGCAGTGTCTTGTCCAATTTTATTCCCTTCACAGCAGCAGTCCAGCCTCCTTGTCCACACAGTGTGACCTCCCATGGCCTCACAGCAGCACCAGAGGCTCTGAAGTGCTGTGTAGGTTATCTGGTGTGTAGCTGGAGGTGGGCTTGTTTCACACCACCACCACATCACTGGGAGTCAGACCTGAAAACTGGTGGCAGCAGCCCCTGGCAGTTGTGGGGAACCAACACTCAGGGCCCAATACAGAAAATTGACCTCTGCTATCCAAACCTATCAGAAATACAATGATGCAGCCCTGATGGGTCCCTTGGAATGGGAAGAACCAGCATGCATAAGGAACCAGACAAGTGAGAGGTTGTCAGGTTATGGTGCTTAGTGTCTGTGAGGAAGAGTCCTGCTACACTCTCACATCTTTATTTTGGTGTCTGTGTACTGAAAAGGTAGAGGTGGGATAGGAGGGAGGTCACTTCAGGATACTGAAAAAGCAGGGCTGAGAGAGGGGTATCAGCTCTTGCTGTCTCAATAAAAGAGGAGAGTGCCCCAGGTGATGTCCTGAGGACTCCTCATCTTGTTCGGCCAGACAGAAAATCTGGTGTCGTGGGGATGGCTGGGGAGGGAAACACATGAGCTTCCCACGAACGCCTCTAAACAGTACAGCTCAGAGACATAACACCAAGGAGAAAAATGGGCCTATTTAGTTATCATTCACCCTATAAAATTCTTCATTGTGTGATGCCCCCCCTGCTGCTTTTTGTCAGTTTTATCATAGTGAATTGCCCGAAGCTTTACGTAACAGCTTCACCAATTACACTCATTTCGGATGCATCTAGCATCTTTCACCCTGCTCCCAGCAGGACACGAGGGGTTGTAGGAAATGCAGAACAGCCTGGGTTGGCAGTTGGTCTGACCCTGCATCAGCAGGGGGGTAGAAGGAGTGAGGGAAGCAGCAGTTATCTTCTCCCTTCCCTGAGCTAGTGTGGAGAGTTACAAAAACCAGTGAAGGTGCACAAGGCAGATGGACCAGCAGCTCTGCACAGGCTGCCTGAGGACTGGGTTGAGTCAGAGAAGTGTCATGTTGGACACGCTCCGAGGAAGATGAAACCTGAGCGAGGAGGTCAGTGCTGTCTCTGTAGCTAAGGGAGACAGTTGGTAGCTACTGAGATTTGGAGGATTGTATTTGAAAAGGACATTAATAAAAAGGTTCAGCAGAGAGTCAACAGATTGATGCGTGGACTGATAAATCTGTGAAGTACTGAAGAAACTGAGCCTACTTAGATAATAGAAAAGAAGGCTAAAAGAAAGTATTTTCATCATCTTTCAGTTCTTCCATGAGGAGAAACCTCTGGTTTCAGACTCCTCCTTAACTTACCTGACAATACCAGAAAAGTGCCAACAGTTAGAAGCTGAAGTCCATAAACTCTAACCTGAAAATGATATGTGCATTTTAGAATAGAGCAAGTAACCATGAGGAAAACCTCCCAGGAGGCACCATGGGCTTGTTATAATCTGAAGTCCTGGAAGAAGACGGGCTGTCTGTCTATAACATATGCACAGAGTAAACCACAAGCATTTCAGCTATATTTAACTTGCTGCCTGGGTTCTGTTGCCAGTCTTGT
This sequence comes from Chloroceryle amazona, assembly GCA_027560015.1. Classification (NCBI taxonomy): domain Eukaryota; kingdom Metazoa; phylum Chordata; class Aves; order Coraciiformes; family Cerylidae; genus Chloroceryle; species Chloroceryle amazona. The sequence continues at coordinate 163 of JANHFX010024203.1, read as the reverse complement.
GCAGATGTTCAGACCTGGGTGTTATGGCAGCTTTTCCTAATTTTCTGCAAAACTGAGATGTTTTTCGCACAGTCTTATCAAGCTGGTCAAAGATGCCATTCATAACCAAATTATAAATGTAATTCAGCTGAATGGAGTCATTGCTCTTCTGGGTACCATTTAC
>JANHFX010024198.1:0-14751 GCA_027560015.1 Chloroceryle amazona | reverse complement strand
ATTTGGGAGTGTAAAGCTCTAAAGCATTACCAATATTTATGCAACTTACTGGACTCTGATATCTTTGATGAAATTATTTTTCTTTACAAAAGGTATCTACAAAAGAGTGTTTCTCTGGATTAGTCTTTGCTCTTAGTTCCAAGTTATTCACATTGCCCCAAAACTTTATTTCTAGACTTTCTAGGCTCTTCCCAGGGTAATTCCAATTTGTTCCTCTGTTTCATTCTCTAACACCATTGTTTTTCCTCCTCTTGAATTCCCCTGCTTCTCCAGCCTCTGCTAAAGCAGTATGCAGAAGCTGTTCTACATAACCCCAACTACTGACCAGACTTTTTTGGCAATGATGTGTCTGTTTTTTTGGTTTTAAGATTATAATTTTTTCCTTAGATTTATCCCAAATGATGGGTGACTCTTAAATTTATCATTTTTCTTGAAGCTAGTTATAGTCTGTTGGAGGGGAGAGGGCCAGGGGGAAATGTGCAAGATATTATTTTTTTCTCTACTGTTTCCTTAGATACGGCTAAAGAGATGCAAGTAAGAAATACTATCCCCTTCTATCCACTCCCATCCCCTTTCCTCTCCCCTCCCTTACTAACACCAGGTTTCTTCCTCCACAGCCTGTAAGCTGAGTCTGCTTCTCGACAGCCGTGAGCTGTGAGCAGCTGTGAGACAGTGAAAGCCCTGCGTAGCCCTCCAAATAGCCTGCACACATACTGGCCAATCAAACTGGGGTAGAGCTGGTGGTTTTGGGACTCTCAACAAATGCTGAGGAGTATCTCTGGACTAAGAGAGTTAAATTGCTCCCCAGATTTGCAAAACCAAAGTCTGACCTGCCACTGCTCTGAAGATGGAAGTCTTAAAAATGCAAATACGGATTGAAGAATATGAGCCTAAGAAACAGCACTAAACCTTAGGAAGGAGCTTGTGTATCTCTAGCGTAAATAGAAGTAGCCCAATACATTTTCTGAAGACCTATATGTAACCTAACATCTCATCTGTATTAGTGTGCACCAGGAGCTGAAGCCATTTTCCTGTGGATTTTGTGCAGCATGGTAGGGAAACAGCCTGTGAGAGCAGCTAGGCTGTAGTGAACTACTGGCCATCAAAAAGATTTAAGTTGCTTTAAATAGACTTGTAGGAATCTGAAATACTTTAATCACCTAGCTTGCAGCAAAGCATTTGCAGTGTCTGGATTTATTTATATTCTCCTTACGTCCTCTGGAGCAAGAGATAATGGCTGATAACATTTCCTTCTACCCCACTAACTTTCCATAATTATTGTACAAAGATTTCTGCACATATCCCTGGACTTAAAGCGTGATGACAGGGCTGCCTGTGCAGAACAGAGGATCTATTTACTAGAGTAAATAGGAAGTGAAGAGTCAGGATTAGATACATATTTTATGAATAAGCAATATGTGGAAAACAATTATTGTTGTGAAAGAGTAGGTGGTTCATTAAATTTTAAAGTCAAGGAATTTGAAACTATCCACTAGCTTTGCCCTGACCTTGGACAAGGGTAATGGTGAGGTGGAAATCTCCTTGCCATTAGGAAGGAAGCAATATATATGATAGACATTACATAACTACATGTTTAGTATCCACTCTTAAAACTTGCTTTGGATATTTCAGTGTCCTTTTTGACACCCCAACTCAGTTTTTTGTCATTGCCATGGTTTGAACTTGAACTGCATGTTTGCCTGATACAGGAACGGGTTGGGCGAAGCTCTGAATGACCCCAATTCAGGGTCCTGTTGATGTCTGAACTCCTCAGTTAAACACACACTACCCACATGTCCTGCTCCCCAGCGCTGACTGATGGATTTAACAACAAGGAGGTGTGGACGAGGAGCTTTTTGTCAGAGCACTAATAGATCTTGCAAGCCTCAACCTGCTCAGCTTGGGGTCTCCCCCACCCTGCCCACGTCAGCCTCCCAGGGCTGTCAGTCCCTGCCCCAGAGACACCATAACAGGGCCAGTCTCCAGATCCCCATAGCCCTGCTCTGCCTGGCCATGGGCCCTTCCAAGCTGGGTCTGCCCATGAACCAGCCAGTCCAGCCTTGGCCCATCCCCAGGGAGATGCTTGAAACCTTGTGAGCTGAAATACAGCAATGATATTTCAGTTTGGATTCTGTATTTTAATGGTATTCAGCTCTAAGTGTAAAAAATTCAGTAGTCAGAAGACACCTCCTACTCAAATAGTTGTAATCACAAGGGCATGGAAAAATGTCACCTGATTTGGCTGAACTTTAACAATTTACAGTGATGCTTAAACATAAACAATCATCCATAAAGAAATAAAATTATATATACCCTTGCAACAACTGGTGGGCTTAAAAAAGGCTTCTTAGATTTCCTGTATTTGTTACACTTGGCCAAGATTTTTAGAATATGCAGTGCTTATGTGTAAGACACAATAAGTGGATTTTGTGTTTATCACTCATCCATTTGAAAGCTGGACATTTGTAGTGTCTGTGATTAAAACCTCTCAGTATTTTCTTGTATATTATGTTCTGTTTCTCAAAATAGCAGAGCTTCACAGAATTAATAGAAAGAAAGCAACCAAACAGCAAACATCCATTGGTCTGGTACAAACCAGGGCGAATAAGCCCATCACACAAGGAAGCAGCCATCCACATTTCTCACAGTCCTTTCATAAAGTTCAGATAGATGGGTCTTTCAATGACAAGTGAAGCTAGAATCAGCAGCAGTCCCTTGCCTGAACCATCTGTTCTCTTCTCTTTTCAGTGGGAAAGGGAAAGAAAAATGGCATTGTAAAAGCTCTGGTTAACATATTTATTGAACTCAGGTATGTGGAAGCATCAAAGCACGTGCAGCCTTTGTATTATTGTGAGTCTTCATTGAACTGACAGTTCTTCAGCTCAAAATTGGTATGGTTCTCAGGTTTGTGTGTGTGTGCATTCAATATGCAATAGGTTATACATGCAGAGGATTAAGCATATGCCAACATTTCTCAATTCTGGGCTTATTAATGTGGGAGCCCATGAAGAGAAAGAGGTAAATCATGGTTTAAAAGCTTCACGGCATAGTGCACGCTGCTTAAAATGGTCCTCTTACTGTTTGTTCCTTTGACATAATACTGACAGAAATTCTTAAATGGGATCTGCAGTAGAGAGCAGTATCAGCTATATCACTACAAAAGGTGGCTTACATGCTACTTGTTTATTATTCAGATTTACTAAAAAGGCCTTAAAATTTCAAATGCTTCTGTGTATGAATAAGCACTTAAGAGACAGAGTAAAATTCAGTCTGGCTGTTCTAATTTAGAGCATTAAAAGACTAATGGAATGAAAATCAGGAAATCTGGGCTTTTTTTCCACATTTTACTGCTTGTTTGTCTATTTTTTTTGTCTGATTGTGCCTTGGTTTCCCCATCTCTAAAAAGAGCAACATTTCACACGCCCATGTTTGTAAGGTGTTTTAAGACATCAACTAAGTTTGGTTCATCAACAGGAAGTTTTATTTTTCACCTCTTCTTCAGTGCCTCCTGCTCTATGGACATTTTGGCAATGAAACCATCAGATGAGGAGGTGCATTTGTGAGACTATTTCAGTTCAAAATCTAATTAGAAAACCTCAAAATATTTTTGAAATTGAAAGAAAAAAATAATGTAAGATTTAACAAAGGACTAAAGTCTCAAGAGTGCAATGAGTGAACAAATCTTAATGAATTTAACTATTTAAATACACGTGCTAAAGTTGACTAGTTTTGTGCCTCAATTTCCCTGTCTTCAGAATGGGGTTAAGGAAGTTAACAGCTTCCTAACAAAGCAGGGAGAATTCAGTTAATAGATACCCAGTGCATCAAAAGTGTGAATTGCTAATCATTGCCTTGGATTTTTTTAAAGCCACAACAAGGTAGAATGAAGGAACTGAGATTTCCATATTAAAAAAAGAGAAGTAAAAAAAAAATTGTCTGCAAATGCATCTTCACAAAAAGACTATTGTCTTCTCCAGGTGACATAATGTCTTCTCTTTTCTGTTTGATATCCACAACAGAAATTAGGTAGGCTTTTTTTTGGAAATAGGATCAGATTCTTTTTCTGATACATCAAAGTCTAATGATGATGTGTTTTGGAATACATATGGGTAACAGTTGACAATGCTCAGACAGATTTATGGACCCTGGCAGCACTCAGATGTATATCAGGAGCAGCAGACAAGCAGCAATGGCTGGAAGTGAATATAATGAAAGTGAGAGGATACACTTCATGAAAGTAGTTGAAGAAATTTGGATAAAGATCCAGGGGCCTTTCTGTTATTGGTTCCTGTTGACGAGTGGCAGACCCCTGTCCTACCCCTCCTGCCATTTTGCTGGGTATCTCACAGTCACACACATTGAGCTGTGGAAATGGAAGAGGAAGGGAAATTGAGCCTGATCCATTTAGGAGTGAACTCACGAGCCATGTCCTTATTTTATAGCTAGTTTCATGTGGTGATAATAAGCAGCCATGTGGCATTGCAACCTACTCCTTATTTACAGTATAAACCAGCTTTATTCCTGCAAGGGCAGAGCTAATTTTTTTGCAAGCAAGAAGTCTGCCCATTTCAAATGATAGTTTTCTCTAATTCTAGCACTTGGTAGTAAGAACCAAATAGCATAATTATAGGTAAGGAAGCTGTGGTGTTGGGAGGAGATGATGGAAGGGTTTTTCAGCAAACAAGCAGAGCTGGGAGCTTGTACCCTGCTTCTGCTGAAGGACCACAATGTCCTCCAGAAGTCACCAAAGGAAATCTTCAAAATATAAGAACATACAATGAACATATTCTAAATAAAATCATGTAGCATAAAACAGAGTTCAAATGTGCCTGGCCCATAATTAGGTTAAGAGATATGGACAGGAGTCCTCTGATCTGAGCTCAAGGCTGGCAGTTGGCTGCAGCCATGTAAGTAGCTCTGAGTAGATGACTTTTAAAAATTAAATAAAAAGCATTAAGAAGAAGCAACAGGGTTTTTCTTTTTCTTTTTTTACTGCAGCTGACTGGTTTAAATTAATAAGATAGCTATACCGGGCTATTTTTTTCTTTTCATGCTACAGAAAACTGGAGAAAGTCTGGTCTGTGGGCCTGCCCAGGTGCTATGGGGTCTTGTCTTGTATCCAGTAAGAAATATTTTTAAATCACTCATTCCCGCACAATATATAGAAGGGAATTCTGATAATATATATTTATGTGGAGAGCCTGAAATTAGAAACTGTTACTATCTGGACATGTCTCAAGATACACTACGTAGATAGGCAATGTAATATGTTGCATAAAACGTTGCACCAATCGTACTGCAACCCTCTGTACTCCTCTCTAACAATTTTTTTCTTGTCACTGTCTCCTGTCTCATAAGTAATGAGTCAATATGAATATGTTTATAATATGCAGAAGGAGCTTTTCACTGGTGTGAAGCAATTATGTATAATCCACATTGCACTGGGCATTTAGCCAGACAGGGTTGTAGGCAAGTGCCATATGTCATTTCTCAAGTATGAGATACAGCACGGCTTGAGACCCAAGCATATTTTACCATACATGTTGCCCATCCACTTCTTGTTTTTAATTTGTGATTTCTGCACATTTCTCATCACAAGCTCTGCCTTCTGTCCTCTTTGGAAATCACTTTGCTGATTATGGGTATTATCAGCACAACTAAGAGCAGAAATGATGCCATATCCTTTTTTCATGGGAAATTGAAGATTATATTTGAAAGACTGATCTGTCATTGTGATGTCCCGAGGAATTCTGCAAAACTGAGGAACAATACAGCTCCTTCGTTAGTGGATTAAAAAGAATAACACTCAAAGCAGTTAGTGAAGAAGGTAAAAATTCTTCTGGACTCTACTTGCAGGTGTCTGGTATCTTCCATAACCTATAAGAAGATCTGTTCTGTGTTATCTGTCTATTTGTTCCTGTTCCAAAATTCCTCTTTAAGTAATATTTTTTGTTTATTTGCAGGTTTAGTACATTATGAACGACCAAGTGATTATTTGCTTCTCAATCGCCAAATTTAAATCCTTGGAAATGGACCAAACAGATAGGACTATCTGAATACTGTTGAAGAGAAAGATGTTTTGAAATGGAACTGTTTCACATTGAAATCAGAGTTATACTTCTGCATGGGGCATTCCATTTGATCTGCAAGAAAATACCCTTTGTGGGCATGCGAGATTGGAAAAGGTGGTGAGTTAGAGTTGCTATCTTGGAGGCAGAAACCCATAAGCCTGTCTGAGATGCCTTGTAAAAATTTCCAAGCCATACAACCCGGAAGAGAAAAATATTATTACAGTTACTTTATTATATTCTCTTTTTGAGAAGAATGGAATCACAGGAAGAAACATTCCCTGGATATGGTTTTTTTTTTAGCTATTGGATACCTTAATTTACTATGAACTCTCATTATTAGTTAATTTGTACAGAGCTGGTGAGTGTGAGGGAGGCACCTGTGTTTGAGATTGCTACTGGTGCTGCAGACGATGCCAGTTTGCATGGTACAATTTACTGAATGGATGAAAGAAATGTTAATGGAGTCTTACTTTGGAGTTTTAACTAGACTTTAGATTAATAAAAATATTGACTTTATAATTGTCTCCTAAAATGATCATGTAAGCTTATAAAATCAAGTTCAAGGAAAATGCAGATATACTTGGAGAAAAAGTATTATAATTAAAAATGTAGTTTCAAAGCAATTGAAAATGGCTGTGTTTCTAGATCAGTTTAAATTTGTTCCTGAAATCCCATATAATCTGAGTACAACTCACTTTTAGTAGGATGATAATTGAATAGACTTTTGCTTCTCTTCTTTTTAAGCCACTATGCTATAGTTTGGAATAGGCACAATGTGTTTTCCGAAGCTTAAAAACTCAGAATTCAGACAACAGCTTCTACTCCTGGTTTTGTCAGAGGCTAAATATAAGCATTTTAGTAGACATTTTAGAACAGCACTTTTCCTAGTCGGGGTGTCCTTAGTTGTAGTTTGAGGATAATATTCCTTTACTTCAGTATTGCAAAGGTAAATTAATTAGCATTCATTTCTCTTGGGCTGAAGGTGCTATAGAAATGCAACCCTTGCCAAAATCATGCTAAGGTTTGGATGTTACTGGGTACTGTACATGATGCAGCCTTTGGCAGGCTGTGGTTCAAGACCTATCTCCTCAGCTGGGCTTGCCTGTTCTTCCCCCTCGTCCTTTCCCTTCCAGAGTGCCCTGTTATGAATTGCAGTCCCGATTCCAACCTGCATCCCTATTTGCAGCAGAGGAAATGTAACATCATGAACTCCATTTCCAAAGTCATGTGCCTAAACTACTTCAAGTGTGCCATACATCCTCTGCTAATATACCTCTAATCATCAGCTCCATTTTCGACACATTGTACCACTACTGAGGAAGGGAAGTAGCAAATGTACGAGACAGTATCAGCCAAAGATTCTAAAATTCTTTTTCTTTGCTACTTGACTGCACCAGGAAGGAGGCAGAGTCAGTTTTAGTCAGTAACAGTATCTTTACTTGCAGATGGAAATTCAGTGCTGATGATAGGTTGGGCTCTCCTCCTTAGCTGAATTTTAAATACAAAAGCTGACATGTCAAAATGTAAGTATAAACAAGATCTGAGATCTTTATTATTAGGTTTTCAAGCCTATCTCCCAAGATTGAGTTCAGTGCAGGACAAAAGATATCTAAATGTAAATATATTACTGTTTTACTTGCCATCAGTATAAATGTTAGATGTTGTCCTGTTCAGAATATGGGGCTGCACATCAGCACAAGTCATTAGCTGTAAATCCCTTTACTTTATGCAGCATCATTTGCTGCTGGATTTGCATACATTTTTCTAATGACTCCAACTGTCATCTGTCATGGTTTCTGCAATATTTTAATATTTCACCGTTTGGAGTTAAGAAGGCTTATGAGATGTTAGATCATTTATCGGCATTCAGTGCGGAGTTTCATTATTCCAGTATGGATTATGGAGGCACAAACTGTTATTCTAATGGCTTCTTTGCAAGCAACTAACAATGTCTTATCAGGGGCATTTTATGTAGCTGTACAGTATGTTTAAAATAATACGATGTGGGGTGTGCAGTGGACAAGATACCAACATTTGTTTTATTTGTATTCTAGGACACAAGGGTATTAAGGAGAAATGAAATGGCAGCTGCAGCTGTTGTAGCATTCCCCAAAGGGATCGCACTAATAGGATATATATCTTCATCCACAGCTGAGTTAATTTTGAAAGCAGAGGATGAAAAATGAAACTAACCACATACAACAAAATCTTGGATAATGGAGGTGGAGAGGAGGTAGCCACCCTCACTAATCTGTGACATCATTGTGATATAAAAGGAAATCTTTCAGCTAGAAATCCTAGAAGACAGTTCTGTGAGTCAGCTGAAGTATTAGTTTGTCTGAAAAAAAAGAGCACTTTGGGGAACTGTATGTCTAATGGATGGTGGTTAAAATCTGCAAATACTATATATCTAGATTGTTGGAAAAGCATTGCTCAAAAAGGGAATAACTTTAAATGCTTTTTAGGTCTGGCATTAAAGGCTGCATTTCCTGTATTTATGTTGTAGATTAAATAGGGTGATGGAAATACAAAGCCACAAAATCTGCAAGAGAAATTTAGAAAGTCAGGCCCTAACTTCATTCTGACTAGATTTATATTCTGCATTTCTTCTAAAATGGTCTAATTTTTTTACTGGAGCCGAATGTAGCTTTTGATTTGGTCTTTGAGAAGCTTTTAGTCTGTCTTCTAGATCAGGGTTTATTTCTCCCTGGAAATTTTCCAGGTGAAATACTGTGGAGAAAAATTCTTCAAGCCTTTATTTAATCTGTACTTGACTCTCCTGCCCAAAAAGCATGATTCACAGTAAAATGTTTTCATGTGCAGTGATTTCTCCCCTGCACACTGATGGATTTGAATGTCTTAAAGCTGCACCTTTGCTGGCAATTCTGAAAAGCAATCTCCCAGTGGGGCAGATTCACAAGCAGTGATGATGCCATTGGTGTTTCAAAGACAAGACTCCAATTTAGCACGTGGTAAGCTAGTATTACACAGACCAGGTCTAGAAAACACACATCTGTCTACAGCCTGGTTCTCTGAGGCATAGTCTGTTTTTTGAATTCTCTTTTTAAACAGAGCAATTCTTAAGGAGCACAACCACCTTGTCCTCTAAGGTGTCTTGCTAAGGTATTTCCTTTCTATCTCCATGGTCTGACTCTATAAACCTATGGAAAGCCAAGTTCTGCAATACTTGGGCCTTTAAGTACATCTGCCAAAGTAGTCTTGGGCAGGGTCTAAGCAACAAATGTGTTTCCTGAATCAAATACTAGTTGATTTTGTGATCATCCTGCCAGTTGCTCAGACATTACAGAGTTGTGCAGGTGTCTCCGACCCTGCTTTAGGCTTTCTGAGGAGCTCATGCAGGAACAATGAAGGCATGTCTGAGCTCTGTCCAACTCTGGGTATGGCTGAACAGAAACATTAGCTGCTGGCATTAGGCTATGAGAAAATAGAATCTTAGAATGATTTGGGGAGGAAGGGACCTTAAAGATCATCTAGTTCCAAACCCCCTGCCATGGCAGGGATACTTCCCACTAGACCAGGTTGCTCGAGGCCCCATACAGCCTGGTTCTGAACACATCCAGTGATGGAGCAGCCACAACTTCCCTGGAGAACCTATTCCAGCATCTCACCACCCTCAGAGGGAAGAATATTACATTATAATATGGATATGCCATGTTAAGTGTACCAAGACAACAGGCAATCTCCTAATAGGAATTGTCCTTTATAGTGGAAGTGTCCTTTCACATCTGAGTATGTCACAGCAGTCGAGGGTGCTTTGGAAAAGATGTTGCCAGGTCTTGGTGATAGGACTCAAAATGTGTAGGTACTTTCTTATTCATTTTCCCTTTTTTAGGGAAAAGGAATTTTAGTCCCTAAATTAAGGACTTAATTTAGTCAAAGATGCTGGCTGTGCCTTTTCTACTTTTCTTTATGTACCCTTTTTTTCCAGTCATTTCCTGTCATTCCAGGATTTTCTTCCCAGCTTCTGTGTCATTAAGGATGACTGTCACTAGCCCTTTCTCTAGTGTTACATCTGAGCAGGTGCTGCATGGGTAGCTCTACGTGTGTTCACAATTCTACTGTGTTTACAACTCAGCCTCACTCATTTATATTAAAATAAGATTGGGTCAAACTACAGAAGACAAATTTAGGGTCTCAAACACCCATTAGCCACTAAGATTCTGAAACTTCTCTTTATCCATTATGAACACAGGTTATTTTGTAATGTTTGAGTCAATTTTAGGGTCTACTTTTTTTGGATTTTCTGATCCAGAATACCATTAAAATTTGGGAAGCTGCCAGTTTAAGTTTATTTTGTGCTAATTTTGGTTTAAACTAGAAGGAAAATATCTGCCCATTTAAACCAATTATAACTAATAAAAACCTGATTGGGCATAATGGAACAAAACAAAATAGTTTATCTTAATATGTAGAGAATTTGAAAGTGAGAAAAAGTCTTTGTTCTATACAATATATAGTCTTGCTAGGATGTAAGGGTAAAGATATCCTCTTTATATAGCTTAAAGGTATTCAAAGCCATATTATTTTACATCTTTTCTGAGAAGTAGAGCAAAAATATGATCAGCTTTCATTTTTCAAGATAGCAACTGTTCATTTGCTATGGTGCATTAAAAAAATGGTGTTTGGGTTTTAGTTTCCTTTTTCTGAAACATCAAGAATGAGTTGCATTCATTCAGTGCCCCTTTGGGTCTGTTTTCTTTTTCTATTTAGTCCCTGTGGAAATAGTGTAGAAGGTGTTGCTAAGCACTTATGGAAACAGAGGTGATGGTAGATTCTTTAATACAAGCTGGGAAGATCATATGTGCTGTTGGTTCCCTTCCAATTCTGGGACCCTATCATGTTTGCTAATAGGAAAGTTTTCAGTGGGTATATACATTTTCCATTTGTTTTTCTCCTCATCATTGTTGTTTTCCCTATGAGCATAACTGGTTGTACTAGTTACAATAGAATTAGTTATACTAAGTCCTATATTAATCTCATGTATATTACCACCTGTTCTGGGAAGGGGAAAAAAAAGGAAGAGAGATGCACCTTAAAAGTAATCTCTGAAGATCTGAGGCAATATTCTAATGCATCATTTGCTACCACTGCATAGTGGGACTTACCCGAGAGAGGAGTTTGTTTCTGGTTTCACTGAGGCATGTGCAGTGCTGTTCTGCACCATGGAAACGCTCGTCTCAATCCCTGCAGTGAAAGCAGTGAAGGAGGAGGATATTTAAGTGACGCAAATTATGTCTCCATCAGAGTGTGAGGTTGAGTTTTTCAAGCCCAGTGCTCAGAGGTTGCAGTAGCTTGGTGTCAGCACCAGCTCCTGCACCAGTACTTAGCATTTCATGGAGAAAGCCTCCCCCATGTAGGCACTTTCCAACATAACCACTTGTCTTTATGCAGCCAAATCAAAGCTCTTTGCAGGGCAAGAATTCAAACGGAGAGAAACATCAAAGTAAAGAGAGAGAAAACAGTCTGTAATCCCATAACACTTCTCAGACTCTGTAGTAAATTGCCTCTTGTGTTCGATGGGGCCAAGTCTGAGTTCTGGATATTAAGGGAATTGTGCCCAGATACCTGAATATAAAACTGATTGTATACATCATGCAGCAATCCCTTTTCTGAAGCCTGCCTGCAACCTGGGCCATCACATTCCTATTTAAAAAGAGAGCATACCAAGGCCAATGACTGATAGAGCACCCTGCTTGGTTCAGGTTATTGTTTTATTAATTTGTTGTAAAGAGATAATGGGAGATTATATAAAACCTTGCCACTTTTAGCACCTCAGGTGCTTTTGCCTGTCCTGGTGGTGCTTCACAGTAATTGATAGTGACATGGCAGTGTTTTTGAACAGGGAACTGCTAGTTCAGGTTACAAAGCACTTTCCAGAGAAGGAATCCTCTGATAAAAGCTACTAGAATTATTTTTTTCCCCTTTGGGAGAATGAAGGAACTCTCCTGCTACAGTTGCCTTGCTTCACACCCAACACCTGTGCTGCAGAGACAGGGAACTCCGTCAAGCAATACAAGCTGCAAGTCTGGAGCCAGAGCAACCATCTGGATAATTAAAGTGAAGTGCTGGTGGAGATGAAGGTGAATCCTGCTAAATACTGATGTTATTCTGTAGAGTATAGGAAGAAAACTAATGGGTCAGAGTCACTTGGGCCAGTGGGAGCAGTCCTTTGTTTTTATTCACTTATTGATGAATATTTTGAGTAATGGTTTTAAATCATGAGGTTTGGTTGGGTTTTTTGTGGCTTTTTTTGTCATTGGCCAGTGACTTAAGAAAGTAGCATTTATGAATAAAGCAATCAGGAACTACTGTAGTCAAAATTCCTTTCTGCTGCTGTCTTAGCCACTGGCTTCGTATGTGATGGCAAGCAATGTACCCACTGAGTACTTCAGGTTATTCATAATAATTACCATCCCGTGAATCAGGGCAGAATACAGCATAACTTATTGGAAACCATAAAGAACAGGCTTTAGTCAAAACGAGAACTGGTTCTTCACTCAAATAACATGCCTGATGAAGTAATCTATATGAACCTGGTGGTTTAAAATAGTCTTCATATTATGTTCTGTTTAATGTTGTAGCTGTTCTTTAAGGGAAAGTGTAAGGAAAAATATTATTAAAATGCAATAACTGAGCAGATCTTTTCCTTCTAATATATTTGAAGATAGCATAATAATTTCTATCTATAACTCGCATAGGTAGAATTTATCTTCGAGCTCATGTCAGGGAGAGACAGGAGTAGGTAAGCACATCAGGCTGATAGGTTTATCTAGTGTTTTTTCTGTGAAAACTTTTTCAAAAGACAGAAACCTAACGTTTTAGAAAATGATTTCCTTACCAAGTAGTGCAGCATAACGAGAAGGGATGTCTAGAACAAAACTGCTGATGCTGTGGGTCGGCTGTCCAGACTATATACCTTCCAGGGGATTGCACTCCACTCTGTTTCTAGATGGGTCTTGAGAACAGAGTTCCCACCTAATGTTTTATCTAATCATCTTCTGGTTTGGTTTAATTTGCGGAGAATCCAGACACCTTTCTGTAGGAGTTGAACTTCAGAGTGTATTACTGATCTGAACTCAAACACTCATGTAGATACACCCTTCAGCTGATGCTGAATTAGATGTACTTGTGGCACGTATCCATTAGAGGACTGCACCTTCTCTGCTAAATGCGAGGAAATATCTCCAAAAACAGCCTCTGTACTTTAAACCTCCCCTAAGGCTTTTGAAGTAGAGGAAATCTTCATGGTACCCAGGAAGGTACCATGCAGTTTAGCTGAAAACAGAGATGAGAACCAGGGATGTGCTGCGTCAGTGCATGAGAGGCACGGGGAGAGGGAGATTCAGCGAGAGAATTCTGGGCTAACACCTTTGCTGGGAGAGCTAGGATGAGACGTTTGCACTTTTACCCCTGAGGCTCCCAAAAGGCGTTTTCAGCACCCGGGAAGGTACCAAGGTCTTAGCTTTTTTTTACACTTTAAAAAATATTTCTGGTTTGTTCTTTTTAATCTTAGTTGCATGGTGTCCCCTTTATACCTCAGATCCTTCAACTCTCTGTAAAACAGCTAAAAAATATTGGAGTATAACTTCCCATCAGCAAAAATCCTCATCAGATAAATTGCTACCTTGAACAATCTGAATGACAGCCAGCATCCTTGGAGCACGAGGAGGGGCTGAAAAAGGCAACACTGCCAGGACAACTGCAGCAACAGACAAGAGTCTTCGTATCATCCACCATCCACCCTACCTTGCTGACATTGCCTTCTCCATACATCAGTAGCCATCTCAACTGCAGCTTACCGGATATAGGTTATGCTATCTGGAGAGGGCCATGTCCCAAGGTCACAGCAGCGATAGATACAAACCAAGAGCTTGTGGTATGCTTCTGCTGTGCTTCTCAGGGATGGAAACTTTTGCTACTAGAACATGTCTGTGATATGCTTAATATTCAACACCCACGGGACTAGGTCAAATTGGCCTGGACAAGCTGGAGATTCTGGGCGCAGGTGAACCTCCTGAGGTTCAACAAGAGCAAGTGCAGGGTCCTGCAACTGGCTCAGAACAATCCCCACTGTCAATACAAGCTTGGGGAAGAAGCAATAGAAAGCAGCCCTGCAGAAAAGGACTTGGGGGTGCTGGTGGACGAGAAGCTGGACATAGGCAGCCAGGGTGTGCTTGCAGCCCAGAAGGCCAATCCCATCCTGGGCTGCATCAAAAGCAGTATGGCCAGCAGATTGAGAGAGGGGATTCTGCTGCTCTACTCTGGTCAGACCTCCCCTGGAATCCTGAGTCCAGCTCTGGAGCCCTCAGCACGGGAAGGACATGGACCTGATTGAGCAACTAGAGAAGGGCAACAGGTATGATCAGGGGGCTGGAACACCTCTCCTGAGAGGACAGGCTGAGGGAGCTGGGATTGTTCAGTCTGAAGAAAAGGAGGCTCTGGGGAGACCCAACAGCCACCTTCCAGTACCTGAAGGGAGCTTATGAAAAGCCTGTAGTGAAAGGACAAGGGGTCATGGTTTTAAATTAGAAAAGAGAGGATTCAGATGGGATGTATGGAAGTTGTTAATGAGGGTGGTGGAGCACTGGAACAGGTTGCCCAGGGAGGTGGTTGAGGCCCCATCCCTGGAGACATTCAAGGTAAGACTTGACAAGGCTCT
>JANHFX010024185.1:0-26804 GCA_027560015.1 Chloroceryle amazona | reverse complement strand
GGTATTTATTGTTTTTCTACTATGTAGATTTTATATTTTGTTTAATTTCTATAGGAGTTTTTTTTGTCAGATAGAAACTGATGAGTTTGGAATACTATAAAAATCTCAGCCTCTTTTTTTTTAAAAAAAAAAAAGTATGTAATGAATGTATGTAATTAAAATACATAATGAAGCCTTGCTCAGGCAAACCATCCATACCAGCCTGCAGCCACAGACCAAGATGGAGAGCCAGGATTATATGCTTGCAATGTTTGTAATTTTCTAAATGGAGTTGGTTTTCTCTGCTATGCATTGTACCGTGCTCTGCTGGTACCCAGTTTCTAGCCCACTGATAGGCCCAACTTAACACTGGTGTAAAGACTGAACAATAAATGTGCCACCTTAGAGAGAAAATCTTGTGTTTATGCAAGACCTGGATACTTTCCTACTCCCACACCACCCACTTTACAGCCAATTACACATTTGCTAGAGGTATTTACAGAGCTGAACACACAGCTGCAGTTTATTCTCTTTCATCCAGTGACCTCAATTATGTGGAAAAGGACATTGCATGATTTTTTTAACCTTCTGGTGACATGCAGTAGGTTTTGAATTGTTAGGTTCCAGCTTTGATATACTAATCCTAGCAAGAGTGCATGAATTCTTAAAACAAACAAACAAACAAAACGAAATCTAACAGGAAACGTAACTACTGGAACCTCTGATTTTCATCTTTTTTCCTCATTCCAGCGTGACAGTGTAAAGCTTAGCAGACCAGGAGTAAATACTTCATGCTGTCTGTATTTGCTTTTATTTAGAAGGTTAGTCTTGGGTCTTAGCCTCTTTTGTGTCAGCATGTTGAGCATTTCAGTGGCCTGGGCTCTTTGCTGAGCACAGGGATTCCTCTGCTTTATGACTACAGGTTACTTATTAAAATAGAAGAGCCCTTGTATCAGCATAAATGCAGGTTGCACATGTAAGGGTGTAAAGAAGTTGAGCCCTGCTCCCCCAATCCTCCATTGTTGTTCTCCTGCCTCAGATTTCTCTGTCCTTTTCCTTCTACTCTAACATACATCTTGCCATTGATTGCACTGGGACTTTTAAGTTATCTGAAAACTTAACTTGCAGTTACTGATCTAACTGTAAGCTGCTGCCAGAAAGGTTGATCTTATCTTCACCTCCTTTTCATCTCCCTCTTTCCCTTTGCCTCCAACCAGATACCTATCTATTGCCTTCTTCCTCCAACTATGTCAGGCACATCAGGGAATTTATTTTGCCTGGAGACAAGTCCTTTCATTTATTTATTTTTGCTGGCACAGGATTAAAAGGGAGCGGGTGTCTGGCTTTGGTGCATTGCTCCCTAGAGCCAGCACAAAGGGACAGGAGTACCCCTTGGGAATGCACACACACAAAGTCCTGCTGTGAACCCTTTGGAAGAGGTTTGATACTTGGATCCACAGAGTCCTTTGCCATTCAGGCTGAGGGTGTCCCCTTCTGCCAGCAGAAGGGGTTGTGGGGTCCCAGATGAGGTTACTGCTCTGGCTTTTTTTGTCATGTTTCTTTTAAAAGTAAGATTAGTTCTTTAATCCCTAAGGAGAGGTAAACCTCATTCTCTGATGGCATCACTAAGGAGTTTGTGTACAGACCCATGGCATGGTGTGTGAGGTGGAAGGTGATGATGCCGTCATTAGCTTGGAAGATTTATTCAAGAGATCTAACAATGGTCAGGGCAAACCCACATGGTTATCCACTTGTAAATGCTCCTTTTTAAATGGTAACTGCAATAAAAAGTAGAAACGGTGTATTTTTTTGTTCCTCTGTTGCAAAATAACAGCCTTAGATGGGAGCATTTACTTTCACTCATATTTAAATTGGATTTTTAAAATGACGTCTTGGTTTCCTTGTGTTTGCTTGAGATCATGGCAGTGCTTGGGAGGTGGGAATGGGAGCAGCGGTTCCCAGCATCCCCAGAGGAGCGAGGGGAATGTGAGGGGAGGAAATCCCGTTGGAAAGATAACTCCTCCTTTAAAATGTAGGAAGCTTGGATGTCCCTTTCCTCCCTGCTGAAGTCTAGAAAGCTGTGTTTCAAATGTTAAATTCCTGTAGCACCTAAACCTTCCCCAAATTTTGCTGAAATCTGTCAGCAAGACAACAAAAGCTAAAGCAGATATATCTCTTTTTTAAACAAGTGACAGTAAAAAATACTTTTTTTTTTTTTTTCTTTGCTTTTTACTTCTTGGTTTCAGCAGTTCACAGGTGAGAGCTGTGACCATACCACAGGAATCAACCAGTGACCCTTCTCTCTTAGAACTGGCCAAGAGTTTTTAAAAATATCTATAAAATGTGAAGAGCTTGATTTATTGGGTATTCTGCTTAAGACATCTCCAGGTCACTGACAATTGCAAAATGTTAATCCTTCAGCCCCAGTTTGCATGAGTGCCTGTAAGGAAGGGTTCTTACTGACAGCATGGCCTAATAATTAATAGAAGTCAGGATCTTGCAGGTCTCTCATGCAGATTAGTCATAGAAAATAGATGTTTTTGCTAGCCACACGTGAAGAACCTTTCTTCTGGAAGATTCAGGACACCATAATGAAACAATTATAAGCTTGAGCTACTCAAACTCTGGCTGATCCTTGTCCCTGTAGGAATAGTAGGACATGAGAAAAGCATTTATTTATGATTGAGGGTAGCTCTAAAACAAAAATGAAAGCAGACTGTTTCTGTAATGGATTTCATTGTAATTTTCATTAGCAAGAATAAAAGAAAAAACATTAACATTGGACTATTCCTTTCTTTTTTTGAAATAGTTACAATGCCAATCCTGGTATCAATTTTATTCTGTAGAATTGTCAAAATACACTTTTTTTAGACAGCTCTGAAAGAAGTTACACTTAGAAGCTTTTATTTTAGTTCTTATGAAAATTGCTGAGGAATTTTCCAGGGTTGAAAATAACTCTACATTTGTCTGAATTCATAATTTCTATTTGATTCTAATAAGGTTTAAAAGAAAGACCCAAAAGAAACCAATACATCTTACTATGTATTTTGGAAATGGCTTGTCTTAAAGTAAAATTTATCTGTGTGACTTTGACATCGCACCAAATAGTAAGAAGAAATAATAGTCATGAGACTGTCCTAAACTGTCTGATAACTATACGTAAATCAGTTTGCATACAAATCATGAACAGAGCAAAGGGTTAAGTTCAATTTTTCTCATGGTGGACGACTGAGCCAGCCCTTATTTGCACACAGCTTTCTCAACAACTGCATGTTTCTGTGCAATGTGAAGTACCTTGGTTTCAAAGGGACCTGCTTTGCAGCAGGATGTGGCCCTGTTTTGAGCTGCCAGCTGCTAGAAATCTGTTTCAGATCTGCAGGGAGTCCAGGATGAAATTCTGGTTGCTCTGGAGTGAAAGATTAGTGCAAGGCTGGAATTCGCTGTCTCTCTTCAGCATTTTTTAAGATTTTCTTTCATGCAGTTGCCAAATGTACAGTAATATTCGCACCTTCAATGGAAATGAATTGGTGGCAGTGTTTTCTGCATCTCCTTATGCTTCTGACACCTGATGCCAGAGCAGCTATCAGTGTCAAACAGCCTGGGAAAACCTTGCTGTTTGGTTGACCTTGGTGTTGTTGGAGGAGAAGACTCAAGTGTGCCAGTAGAGAATGTGCTGTGCAGTATTAGACCCTGAACAGTCCCATTGCTGCCCAGATAACTGGGTAAAATATCAGTAGTGCTGAAAAACAGTATTTTTGCCACTATCTTTAACATGTCATTGCATAGTCTAGCTTTGTATTCAAGAATTTCAAACCTAAATTGTATTTGGTAACATTGATTTCTTTGGTACCTATTTGATCTGTATTTGTAATAGTGTTTATGCTCTCTTTCCTAAAGAGAAGTTAGCAGGGGAAAAAAAAATAAAATAAAATTCAGAGTGGACTCTGGACACTGATCCTGACACTGAAGTGTAAATGATAAATCCAGTCCGTTGAGAATTAGAGCCTTGGTGCACGGTGACTGAAATGGGTTGCACATGTTTGCTGCTGTGGAGCAGGGCAGTCCCCCAGCCACCCTCAGCCACGCTGCCTCTCATGTGCTGGCACAGGCTTTTATGTTCCTCTGCATCTCAAGCTTCTTAAATAAATTCTATTACATTAAGATGACTGTGTAACCATGGTCTTATTCTACTGTTATATTAGCTGTGTGTAGCTGTTACTTGCTTCGTGACCAGTGATAAATGGTTGTACTCAGTGCATCTGTAAAATTAAATGGTCTTTTTAGGGCCACACTAGAGAACTTTGCAATCATCACTTAAATCAAATTCTGTGGTGGGAATTTCCAGCTCTTAGGAACATTCACAGCACCTTTCTAAAAAGTGTGCCTAGAAAAAGGAAAGAAATTTTGAAAGGACTTTTTTTTTTTTAATGTATATATGAAATTGAAAAATGTCCATGAAGCAAGGCCTGTCTCTACAAGGACAGGTAACTAAAGCTTGTGATGCAAACAGCTTCTGAATATCTGAGGATCTAGGCTAACTGCTTATCCTCAAATAATATTCCTGTAGCATTCATAAATATTCAGGTCATCCTGAGGCAAAACACTAAGAAAGAATTAGTGACAGGTATATGAAGTTTTTATTCAATAATTTGTTTTAAGTTAGTTGTGCAATTCCACACCCGTGCCTGCAGCTGACCTCTGACATCTCGTGGGAACATCGCACAGTCATCCTCTCTGCAGGTCCTGATCAACCAGCTCAGCCATCCAGCCCTGGTGCAGGCAGCCCCCTGCAAGGGAGTGAGGCTTTGGTTTGGCCAGTGGACAATTCACCCGTCAGGAAAATCAAAGGGTGTGGATGTACGTCTCCAGGGCAGCTTGGAGAGATCAAGGAAGGGCTGGCAGCAATAACAAGTGAGGTGGAGGAAGGGTTTTACAGCTCCAGGTGTAACTCAATCCTGATTTTGGCCATTAAATGTTATGGTAACTGACTATAATTCCTATCTTCACCATCTTCAGTTCGACAATAAATGGCATGACAAGTCTTTGCTAACTTCTTTAAGTGGTACGTTCCCAGGTTATTTCTGTTCGAATGTAAGCCTGAAGAAGTTTTCCCTTTCCTGGGAACAGCTGGATTTGATTAAACCTTCTGTATGTGCCAGTGAAAACTCGCAGGCAGACAGAGGTGCCTTTTTGCCGTCCCTGCTTCTGTGGGCTGCTGTATGCCATGGTGGGAATTAGAAATACTTAACAATAGATGTTTATTACTGTAACATTTAAATATTTGAAATTAATTAAGGGAGTCTTTTCATTTCAGCGTTACTTTTTTTAACTGTTATTGTTTCTGTGGTTTTCAGATCACTGCATCCTGACCAACAAAATGGTTGGAATTTATTCTGGGCTTTGTCATTTTTTGAACTTTGAAGGCTAAAATAAGGATGCTTATCGCCTGTCAAGCTCCTTGGAGAGCTATGAGGAAATGAGCAATAAAAGGCTCTTTGAGGCTCTTTTAACTGTAGTTTATTATCTAGTATAGTTACTGATGTGTGGAAACCAACAGAGGAATTTTACATGTTTATAGTTAAAAAGCCCTTAACAGCTGTAACTATGAGCTGAGCACTTGCAGCTTTTTGAAATGTGTTTTTATAAATGTAACATTAAATCATTGTGATTTTGTAAACCAATCTCCTTAAGAAAGTTCCTGATAGTAATATGTGGGTTGATATACTCAGTCAGGGCTGGTCTGTGGGTATGTTCTTGCTCTTGCTTGTTTTGTAACTCCACCAGGAGAGCAATGCACAGTTTGGCCTTTTGGGGGCAGGACTGATGATGGCCAAAATGCATGAAGGAGAGCTGCATTTCATTTCCCCTTGCTGGATGCAGCACTGGAGGGAAAATTGGAGTGGCTTCACATTTTTTTATCCATGAGGGAGCCAGACTGGTAATTTCCAGAGGCTGAGCTCTTTGGGGTGCTGGCCAAGTGGCGGTCAAGGAAAGAGTTTTCTACCCCCAGGGTGACAGGCTCTTTTATTATAATTTCCTGTTCCTCATCAGTCTTTTCATGCTTTTTAGGACAGGAGTATGCTTTTCTATGCCTTGTCTTCTTCTGTACATTTCTCTTCTCATATGGTTTGGGTGGACTTTATGAATCTAATCCTATCCACTGGAAATGGTGAAACTAATGAGCCATTTGTATCCAGCACGAAGGGCTGCACGAAGGGGACTGTTCTCAGTCAGTACTCATTGCTGATTAATAGTATTGCCAAGGGCATGCATTAAAACAGACACACCAAGAACACAGACGTGTCAGCTCTTGTTTTTTTGCGTAAGAAACTCACTCTTTGGCATCCAGATTGCTGTTCACTACTCTGATGCCTGTACCATCCGTGTTTACACCATTGGAGTGCTGGTGTGAGTGGCTGGCTGGTGTGGAAAGTCTGTTTCTCTGCCAGGGATGTTCTCTGGAGGCCTCCAAATGTCCCTGACATGATCCATCATGCAGATTTATCCATCACACGCTTGCATGCTTGTCCCTGGCCAAACACGAGTCCCATGCGTTAGGATTCCAGTAATTCAAGAAGTCTGAGAATATGCAGCAGTAAAGCAAACATCAGCCATTCAACTTCCAAAAATTGCATTAAGCCAGAAGAGACAATGTTATTTGTGCAGGTCTGTTTTAAATCAATGCAAATATTATTCTGGAGCCAGAGCTATAATTCAGTAAAACTTGATACAATCTTGGAAAGACATAGAAAGCATTAGAAAATACTGCTTGAAGTTGAGACCTATAGACACTGCAACAATCTGCATTTTAAACTAAATAGACATGCCTCTTAAATACTAATCAAGGCACACTGCAGAGCATGATGGGTTACCTTTATCAGCCTAAATCCTTAAAATTCAGAAGGTTTTGTCTGCATGCAAAACCAGAACCATTTTCCCAATGCTATTTGTGGCTGAAATATAGCATGTGTATGTATAGGAAAGAGGCAACCATACTACCATGGAAGTTGGCTGAGAGTGGTGATTGCTATACTTTTAGGTTACCAGTAAGGCTGACTTCCAGGTTCTTCAGCTCTGCAGAGAAGTTCCAAGGGCAAGGGGTAAGGAGCAGGAGAGAGGTCTGCCCTCCCTTCAGGGGCTGCTGCTACTCTTCCTGTGCAGAGACTCTAAGGAGCAGAGATTAAAGTAATCAGTGGTGTTTTTGATGAAATGTTACATTTTTGGATTGGCTTTGCTTTCTCCATAATTTTCCATAAATGGAACATCGATAGCTACATTCTGTACACTTTGCACAAACAAGAATTGAGTTTCACCACACATTTTCCTTGAGAGGGAGGGAGACCGATGCACTAAAGTTAAATGACCTGGCTTGTGAGAAAATCAGTTTTAGAGATAGTATTGGAAGACACCAGAGCTGCTTCCCACCTCTCCTGCATACATTTCTGCATTGTGTTTCTGCCTAAATAGGAAAGGTCAAAATATAAAATAAAGTGGGAAAATTTCTGGTGATACTTGCTTCATAGCTTCTTTCTTACAGGCTTGAGATGACTTCCAAGTAAGATAACCTTCTAGTGAATGTATTGTTTTCATTGAAACATCAGGAATATATTATTGATGCTTTAGGCTCCATATTTTTATCATTAAAACCAGAGATCTAGACACTACACATTTTTGACCTTTTACCAAGTATTGTAATATGTTGATTAGATACAGGAAAGGTTTAATGTTTTTGAGAATCAATACTGTTATCCTTATTCTCCTTGGATTTGGGATGTTGATGTGACTTTTTCTCTGATTAACTCTTTTAAGACATACAGTAATGTTGGACTTCCAGTGTCATGAATTTATTACATCTTAAACAAAATATTAGCGTATTTGAAATGAATTATGAGACATACTTGCTGAAGAAAATCAAAACCTGTTCATATAAAAAGCAGAAAGAACTAAATTTGTGTAGGAACATCTCCTGAAAATGGCAGTGACATTTTAATCCATCCTAGTACTGACTTCATCTTCCATGATATTATTTCCTAGAATTTGGATCCTTTGGGTTCATGTTGTACCCATGGAGGTTCTGGCACCGAATCTAGTGAAGTCATCATCCAGACTTTGCCCCGAACCTGGAAACATGATGCATATTTTTACCATGACTACCAAGAGCTGTCTGAAATGGTTTCTATGAAAGTGTTTGAGACAAACTAAGGATAACAGACTTTTTGCAATGACCAGAGCTTTCTTATCCCATATCATTTGCAAAGCACCTTTGAAATCAGAAAATATCATTGTTATAAGAAAAATATAATTGTTATAAGAAAAATAATTGAAGTAGAACTTCAAAATTCCACAGATTGAAAGTTGCAGTGATACTTCAAAAACTTTTATGGATTAAACTTTTGGCAGATTAATTCTAAGAAATGTGTTTTTCTTAAGAGTGATGAATGGGATGGTATTAAGAGTTCTGGAGGTTTTGCATGCCCAGGAGTTGATAGTACATCTGTGTAAATACCCTTATAAAACCTTTTTTTGCTGCTCGCTTTTCTCCTCAGGTTTGCCAATTTGTTGTATCTGTCAACGGCCTCAACGTTCTCCATGTGGATTACAGGACAGTAAGCAACCTCATCCTGACTGGTCCTCGAACAATTGTGATGGAAGTGATGGAAGAAATAGAGTCCTGAGAAGGAAAAAGCCTCTTACTGGACTTTTTTTTGTGAAAGAAATAGCAACGACCATGGAGTGATGTGACACGAGGAGACAGAACATTGCTGTGTCTAACAGATGATTTTGCTTTTAGGGGAGGGGGCTCTCTTTCATTTATCAATAATAGCACTGGTGATTATGTGAAGAAGTGAACAATAGATACCAGCATAGATTGCCTGTCCAGACATATCTGCACTAGTCAGAATGTTTTCCCACCTAAGAGGCTGTGCAGAGTTCCTCACAGTCCACCACTGGATCAAAACACTTTGGAAGATGAAAGAACCAAACACTATGGGTTCAGGATGTCACAGATGGTTTGACTGACATATTTATGTTGGTAAACATCCTCCTGGTGTCCAGCTCTGTCCCAGGAGCACATGCTGTCACAGTTGCTCTCTCCTTGGGCTGAGGGACAGCTGATTAAATGCTGTCTAAATACTGGCTTGATTGCAATCAAACATGAATTAACTGCAAGTGCATGAAAAGTAGGTGTCCATCCTCTGTAGAGGGTACTTTGGTATGACCATGTGGGCCTGATCGAATACATGGATTAGCCTAGAAAGAAAAATCATGCAGATGGAAAAGCTTGCAGTACTTCTGCAAAACCTGCCTTTGAAAATCAGGCTTTTTTTTTTTATTTAGATGCCTATGCACAGATTTAGGTGCTCAAGTATAAAATACTGATTTTATTTTTTTTTTTCCTTACCTGTAAAGGAAAGGTATCTCAGCCTTTCTATTCCATCACTTTGGAGAAGTTTGGACAGCTTTATTCCAGAAGAGGAACAAGAAGAAGAAAAATATTTGGCAGGTTGAAGTGTGAAATTCACAGTGTTAGCAGTTGCAATGATAATACCCAGATGCTCCAGTAGAGAAAGTACACTTTGAATTGAAGCAATGTACTTGAATGTACATTAATCTTGTTAGCACTTTCCAGTCATGTTTTGCAAACCACAGATTTTCCACGTAAGTTGCATTTGACACTGTTATTAATAAAACATTGTATTTAACTGTCTTGCTCTTTTTCAAACAATAGAATCCCTTCGCTGATGAACTCATGAAACAGATCCTTTTAAAAATGTATATATAAATTCCGTAGTCTACAGAGCTAGGTGACTCCTCAGCTCAATGCTAATTGGACTGCATGGGTTTTCTTCAATCTCTGAACTGAATAAATAAATACATCCTTGTCCACAAAATCATAAATGTATATTGCAGACTTTCTCTGCTGTCTAAATTTTACATTTAAAGTTTGACTTTCTATATGAGCATACCACAAATCCTTCAATTAAAGGGTGGGGAAAGTATTTTTTCCTCAAATAATATTGAATTATGTTTTATATTAAAAATTGTTGTCACTAAATACATTGCTCTTGCAGTATTTTTTTTTTTTACTCAAACATCAGAGATAAAGCAATTCTTCAAAATCATATATGCCTGCAGCATTGTAGGTAGAAGTCCATGTATTGTTTGCTTCTGATACAGTACATCTGTGCTTAATTTTTCACCATGAAAGCTTCTCATTTTCCATTAATACACAGCAGGGCTGGGAGATACAAAACTGCAACCACTAACTTGATGCTAACCAGGCAAAAAAAAAGTGTTTGGAGGATTCTTTCTAGCTGTCATTTACTTTGACAGTTGTACCCTAAAAAATTTTTGCTACACACATATAACCCATGGCAGATTATATTCTGCAGTTCATGTAAAATAAATAGTTCAGTACATGATGTTATATGAGCTTGTAACAACTGTCAGTAGTATCCACTAAGAACAGGTAAAAAAAATCCTGTTGTCCCAGAAATGCATCAGTATGCTACAAGTTTTTGATTTGTGAATCTAGGAATGCTTCCCCAGATACTTCCATTTTCCTCTCTTTTCTTTTTTCTTTTTTGTCTAGGATGTTTGGTTGGTGTATACTTTGTACCACTTTAATATATAAATTCTATGTGTTAGGATAGGTGAAATATTAAAATATGAAGGGTTTTCTTAGCAAACTGCTAATGATTCACTCTAATGCCATCGTGGATTCTTCTGTCTTACATCTCTTGCCTTAGTTAATATTCTGCTACAAGTTCCCTGTAGCTTACAGATAATTAAGAAACTGGGTCAGAATTTAGCTTAATAATGCATTACAGAGTGCACTTTAGACTTGAGCAAAAAGAGTGGCAATGGGGGCAGGGAGAAATCTGTGTATATTATTATGTTACAGATTGGAGATGGCATTTTCATTTTCAAGATACATTAGTCTCCACCACAATTTGAGCACCATTACTTGTGTGCTGTTTAATGGGGATTTCCGTATTGTGTTCTCATCTTGATTGGCAATCTGGAATTTAATTAATTATTTCCTTCTTCAGTGTGACAAAGGTATGCAAATTACTTCTGGAATGAAATTTTGTATTTTGGAAAAACAGTTGCAAAGTTTACAATTATGAAATATATCATTTCCAATTGCATTGCACATAGTGATAAATACCTTCTGAGACAGATCACAAGCATCAGTGTCCAACTCCCTTCACTTCAGAGGGCACAGAATTTTGACTGCAACAGAGCACCTTGCTTCCTGCAAAGTATCACAGGAAGTGCCACTTTATTCACGAGTGAGGCATTTCAAGAGATGCATGAATGCAGAGTGGACTGAAGCAAGAAACCAGAAAGGAAAAAAAAACAAACCTGGCATCAGCAGTAATGATTTAATTAAAAAGATGAAAAGACATTTTTGTAAGACTTACTCTCTTACTATAGATTTTTATAGATTTTATAAGATCCTCTAATAAACCTTTATGCCTTAATAAGAGAGATTAGTGCCACTCCTCTGGACATGTACGTTTTCAAATCATTTATGGAACATCTTCAAGAAATTTATGTTCATTTATGGAACATCTTCAAGAAATATAATAATTAATTTCAAGTAGCAGTGAATCTGAGTGAAGCACTAATTCAGTGCAATATTTCTCGTATTCTTCTTCTGTTATATTTCCTACATGATAGATAATTTTTATAATGAAGATCAAATACCATATGCATATGCATACTATAAACACAAGCTATAACACATACTATGAACACAACACTATAAACAACAAGCTAGTCCCATGGGAGGCATTTCACTCATGCATTAATGCAGTAGTTCAATTCAGGTGTATCAGAATTTGATTGTCTGCAATTTAGGTCTCCACAGAACCTGTCGGCATCCAAAAGACATAGTGGTATCAAAGCAGCATCTGCAATACCAGTGGGTCTGTCCCACTTCTATGAGATTACCTTTAGGAAGAGGTTTGGGAGGAAAAACTCATGCAGTATGAATGTTTCTCTCAATATTTTCCTTCTTTTCTATTTATATCCTCACTAATAACTACAGAGTGCTAGGGAATGTATCAAACATTGTCCCACAATTACTGGTTTAATGGTCAGCACGTCCCCTATGTTGTGCTTTGTTGTGCCAGTTCACCTTAGGAGAAGAAGAAAAGAAAAGAAGAAAGAAGAAAGAAGCAGAAGAAGAAAAGAAGAGGAACAAGAAGAACAAGAACAAGAACATTTTCTTTTCCTTTTGGAATAGTCAGATTATTTTGGGTAATGCTCTAATAATTTCAGATAACATCAGGAATCAAATACTGATTTTTAATGTTAATTTTGCTAAATAAGATTTATTCAAATTTTAGACACAGGAAAAACTGTGAAAATAGGATTTGCAAAACTGTTTGCCTAATGCAAAACACAGTGAGAAATCAATTGCTGCAATCGTATATATTTTCTTCCCAGAGTATAATTAGAACTAGATCACTTGTATAAGTGAAAAAGCATGCAGATGTCACAGTAAAGCTAGACCACAACACTATTCAAACAAAGTGAAAGGACTTCTAACCTTTTACAATAAAACCACCATTAAAGTTCTCCATAAATCACACTTTTAAGATTGTCTTTATCTGGTGAGTGATGTGGCTTATATTTCTCCCTTATATGTGTTAATTATAACACAGAAACAGTAATAATTCCTCTTCTACACACACAGTGCACATAAAAATGTAATTGATGTTCCTGAGAAACTGAGTGATTTTAAACCATTAGGGTTTTTTTTCCTACAAACTTGTACATAAATAAATATTTGCACATTCATTTTGAAAATGAGCCATTAACTCAAAAGAGAATCTAAGAATGTTACAGGACTCAATGATACAATGTATTTATACTATAAAGACAGAGTTTCACATATTGCTACTTAGTATTTATACTTGCAGTTCCTTGGGAAAATTCAGAAATACTCAGAAGGGAATAACTCTAAGTGTCAAAATGAATGTCCTCTAGAAAAATGGTTGTTTTGCAGTTAGGCTTCCATTCTCCTATTGTCCATGGAGCTGTAAATTCCCACTACTGTTGAAACTCAAGTTGCATAAGCACACAGTTGGAATTAAATGCTTAGCTCTGAAAGCACGTTTGAAGGAGGCACTGTATGCTTAGTAGCACAAATCATTATAACACCTCTTACATAAAAATGCTACATGCATAGCTTTCCCATCCTGTGTCACTGTAGCTCTCACTGAAATTAGAGCACAACAGCTGCCTACTAGCTTTTGTATGGCCTTGTCAAATAATAATTGTCACTTATTTTCAGAATGTGCAGGTAATTAGAGCCATGGAAAATTCTCTTGTTTTTATGTGCAACTTCTTGCTTCTGCTCCTGAGGTGCTTCTAGTAGGAGACTTCTACAAGATTCTACAAAGTCTCTCGATTACTGTATGTGGACAGCTAGAGGTATGCTGGCCACTTCAAAGAGGTATTTACATCATGCCTGGGCAGCTGAATACCTCTTATACTGGGAATGCTCCCACTGCTCCTGCTGCTGCTGCTACATGCACTCAAGCAGGCCAAGCTGTGGAACACTGGGTTAAAGAACAACCCATGGCCACCAGACTGGTTTGCCTCTAGCAGTGATTTATGGATGTATTTTGTTTTCTTTCCTATTCTTATTCTTTTGCCACATAGTTAACAATGGTCCTACTTCCTACTTCCAGCTCAAAAATTGGTTCTTGAAGGTCCTGATGGCTCTGCTTGACTTGCCATTTTCACTAGTCTGCTTTTGAAAGACTCCTTATCATGATCATCATCACTGGCTTTTCATAAGTTAGCAGCACTTACTTATCAAGCCTACGTTTTAAGGAAAACGGGTGAAGTGGCTGCTGCTTTACTATGAAATGAGAACTAACATAGAAACAGAGCCTTGAGGTAGAGAACAAAATAAGACAAAGTTACCATAATGATGGAATAAAATTCACTTGAGGTATAAAATACCACCACACCTCCTGCTAACAAAGTTTCATAGCATTCATAACAGTGTGGGCCATAGCTTTCATGGACTTTCACAGATTACATAAAGAAAAGATGAGAGACTTCTGAAAAGTGGTGTTCTCCTCCTGTCCTCTGGATAAGCTACCACAGACTCCTTCCCTTCATCACACCCCAGCTGGAGCACAGGCTCCTAACCATAGCTGGGCTTAGATCCACATAAACTCATGTCTTCACTGCAGACTGTAAATGACTGGAGAATTGAATCATTAGGATTTCTATTTCCCTCTTCAGGTTTTGAATTATCGTGTACTGAATTATAAATAAATAAATAAAAATTCTAGTCTATGCTTTTCCAAATAGGAAGTGCTACTTTTTCCTCCTTATGTTTCCAGTGGAACTTGTGATGAACAGAAACCATAGTTTTCTGTTTGTACCTAAGCACAACTCGGGGAATACTAGCTCTTACCTGAACTTCTCAGGAAAACCCCTACTGAGTCTCCCTGAGGAAATTTTACCTAAGCAAAACCTGTAATACACTGCCTACCACTCAATTGTAGCTGGAAACCATTAGCTCCTGGAAAAAAATCCAACAAGTTAGCTTGTTTTAAAATTCTCGGTGATGACTTTAAATTAGAAGAAAAATGAGTGTAGAACTCAGAAGAGCATTCACCAGGCAGGTGCTGTGACAGGGTGTAATATGGAAAAGTTCTGTCTCATTGCATTTCTTAATAGCATCAAAGAGGGAAAAATGTTGTAGTCTTATGATTAAATTTACAGTTTACATTCTTAACCCTGTCTACTCAATAAGAACAAAGTTGTAATTCATAGTCGTGCATTTAAGAGCATTCAAGCATAAAATGCATTAGATAAGAACATAATAAAGATGTATGTTTGTGAAATATTTGTTTCCAATGTAACAAGCCACAGAGACAAACATTTCCTTTAAAGAAACAATTTTCTTTTACATGATGAAGTAATTAAAACTTTTTTTTTCATATTTTCACTTTCTAAAATCTTTATTACGTATCTGTAGATAAGTGCAAACATGACATGTATCAACTGAAAATAAATGCAGGCTTTACTGAACAACAACTGTGTCCAGCAATGGGGATGAAATGAGCTCTTCATGTTTATTAGCAGAAGTTTAATTAAGTGTGATGTTGAACAAAGCCTGGGAAATATTAAGTTATCTTTACTTGGAAGAAGTCCTTGGTAGTTTGCAGGATCATTTCTGCTCTTGAAGTGCCCTAACATCCCTGCTTTACCATGAAAGTATTTCTAGAGACAACAGAAGATTTTCTTAAAACTCATTTAAATATTGCAGATATTTAAACCCACTAGCTTTTATGGGTTAACTTGGAAAGGCAGAAAGATGAAAGTATTTAAGATCTGAATGTTACATTTTCCTGTTGCCTGTTTTGCTTTATAAATGTTGTCAGCTCAGCTGCTTTTTGAAGATAACTTACTGCACCCTTTTGTTTGTTACTACAGTTTGGGATGTGTGTGCTTTATTTGTTTTGCCAGAATCAGCAAGATTTTGTTGAATATTAAAAAGAATACAATATTTCATTTTCCTTTATACTCCAGCAGGCAAATTGTCTACTACAAAATACATTTAAAAGAAGCACTTACAAAAGGGTGCTGAGTTACACTCCTAGAAGTTCAGTTTTCATGATAAAATGTGTATTAAACTTTTCAAGTTTTGTTTCATCACCCACTATACATGTATCTGCATGATTCTCCCTCCTAAGAGGTTATTTTCCAAGGGTTATTGATTCATCCTCCTTATAGCAGCATCAGTATCCCATTCCAGAGATATATTTATATTTAAATATAAATTCCCCTGCCCTGATCTCCTACACAGTTGCAGAAAAAAAACCAAACCAAAACAAAACAAAAAGTCTTCTGTTTCAGTAGGAAATTGTATTTGGAAAATGAAGGCACAGAAAATGTTTATCTCTATTTCATTACTGTTTCTTTTGCAAAATAATAGACAATAGTGTCTCAATGTGCAGAGCTTCAGGAAGCTACATAATACAGGAATAAAAGTGTTATAATTAAGGTCAAATTCTCCACATTTTAAAGGCTCTTTGATGATACCTTTTTTCTGTAGTTATTAACTCCTAACAATGGGCTTGCAATTGCAAAGATGACCTTTGGCACATGAGCTAATGCAGTGCTCTTTTCCCCAATATGCAGATAATCTGAAAAAGTGTCACAGCAGGGTGATGGCATCTACTTCTACTTACCTAATTGGAATCTGAACTCAGAAACCAGGGGCTTGGTTCCATTGCATACACATAGATGTCAGGCGCCATCAAAGATGCTTTAGGGTATTTGAGACATTTTTACAGGATGGAAAGGACCTATGGAGAAGTCCACACCCCTTGAAATCACATCTAGAGACAGTCCCAGAGGATGTCAAATGTAGGATGCTTCAAATGGTACTAGTTGCCAATGTGTTGAGCTGTAATCTGTATGTATAAATGATCATCCATAATTAGTCTCTGCATGTTTCAGCAGACTCTTCCTGCTTTTTTGGTCTACTGAAAAGTACTAATTTCAGCCAAGGAGTCACAGCAAGGCAGCAACCAGCTCCCATTAGGGAAATGAGATTGTAAGAAGGAGTAGCAGCTACTGCAGCCACTGCGGGATGAGAATGGAGGCAGTAGCAGCTATTTCCATTTAAACCTAGTTTTATTCCACTGTTTGCAATATGACAGATATTGCAGCTCTCAGGCGTCCTGAAATATTTATATACCTCCCATAAGCTTCAGTGACAGCTCTCCTTTGCACCACAGTCAGTCATGAATCTCAGTGTTTGACATGTCAGCCCTTGGTACAAGGGTAGCTTCTGCTCACCCTGTGTAGCAGAAATAGACAGAAGCAGCATGTGAAACTGAATGAGGAATTCAAAGTGAAATTTATAGTGAATTTAGATGCTGACATAGAAAAATTTAATCAAAAAATACACATTAACCCCCACAGGTTTTAGAGGGCCATCACCACTGATGATTTTACCTGCAGTTACCTTCCATGGTGTGATTGCATGCCCTAATATCTGCCTTATACGTCTTCATGTTCAGGAGGTTTTACAACTGGCAGCACACCCCCGAGCCCCCCACTCCACATCCACCATTCTCTAGGTGTCACCAGAGGAGCTCCACCGCACAGAAGGTAAAACACATCTAGGCAACCTGGACACCTAAAGCTGTTCAGGAAGCCTGTGGAGAGGCAGAGCTGGAGCCTGCCCTCTCAAGTCCTTGGCTGGTTTGCTGACTGCAGGACAAGCCCTC
This sequence comes from Chloroceryle amazona, assembly GCA_027560015.1. Taxonomy (NCBI): domain Eukaryota; kingdom Metazoa; phylum Chordata; class Aves; order Coraciiformes; family Cerylidae; genus Chloroceryle; species Chloroceryle amazona. Next base: position 9,546 of record JANHFX010024185.1, on the reverse strand, counting down.
GGGAGGGAGGCAAATCACCCCTCTATTGGCTGTAACCCGTGGGCTCCGTGACTCTGGAAAAAATATCATCCTTTATGTATTTTGAATCTTCTGTAGCTGTAAATTTGTTATTTGCAACCCCATATGTTCAGTTTGGGCAGGCTCTTGTCACCAGCGTGCCAGGTACGTGGCATGTGCAGGAAACCTGCGAGCTCCTCAGCTCCACGGTCCTCTTGAGCTCCTGTCCACGGTCCCCTTCCTCCCCGCCTTTCGGGGGGAGAGGCTCCTGCTGCAGCAAGCCGACCCCGCAGGCTGCCACCTGCGCTTGCCGAAGGCTGGATCAGGCCCGGGCCCCCGGGCGCTGCACAAGCGGTCGGCGCGGTGCGTGGGCGGCTGCGGAGGCCGAGCGGCTCCTGCCTTGCGCACCCGGCCTGCGCCTGCGGCCAGAGCCCCCTCTACCCAGGGAAAGCCACAAAACCAGCCCGCGGTGCGCAGGGGAGCCGGGCCCACGGAACACCCTCCCCGGCACGTTCAGTTCGGGGCTTGATTGGTCTGGCACATTCCTGCCTATCACTAAAAAGCGAGCTTTGGGAAGCACGCAGGCTTTTCAGAGCAATAACATCACAGCTAAATAACCAGTACTGCTACAGTGCAGATAACATTTTTAGTAGAATAACGTAAGTGGGAATTTGCAAGTCAATGTGACAGGTTAAAAATATTTTGAACTATGACAATTGTAAAATGAGGGTTTGATTCATGGAAAAAATATTCTGAATTATGAAGAGTTCAGATGTTTAATTTTACCTCTATCAATAATTCTAATTTTGTTACTGACATCAATCACATACAGAAAGCCCTATGAATCTTATATGCTTGCTAAACAAGTGAAGAAAATTAACAATAGTTTAGCAAACAGTGTTGAAAATTCTTTGAGAATGAAGTTAGGCAAATGACAATAGTGAATATAAACACTTATGGTGAGCTTCTGTTTTATTTCTCCACTTGAAAATCAAGAATGATTCAATTAACTGTAAAAATATACCACTTGACTATAACAGTAGAAGCAAAATTGCAGACTGACCTTTTATTGGCAGGTTGATTTCAACAGCAGAAAGATAAAATGCAACTGATATTTAGGAAATTACCTTGTAAATTTGAATTGGACTTGCCCACCAAATGTAGCCTTGGCTTAATAAGAAATATTATTCACCGTGAGAAGCACAGATTTTACTATGATGATTCTCTATATCACTCTAGAGACAAATCAAAAACCAAAACAAGACAAAAGAGAGCAGCTGCTCGTTGTGACTACTCCCAATAGAGAATTACACTGTTCCACTGACACACAAGGTGGTTACCAAGCATCACTAAAACACCAGCTCTTGGTCAGGCACTCACTTTAATGGGTTACTTTAAGTGTGGTACATTAGGCTCTCACCAAATCCTGTGACCCGGCAGTAAGTCATGGCACTGAATTTTTACAGTGTTCCTTTGCTGAGAAAAATTTATACACTATGAAATATTTTATATGTTTTATGAGGGAAATTTTTGAAAATTAACAGAGTGTGCATAGCAATCTGAAATTACCCTGTCTTGGGGTTGTGATACTTTCTGAACATGGCAGAAGGCAATGGGTAGATTTTTTTAGAAAATATAAAGTATAGGAAGAATGTTCTTCACTTTTTTCCATTTCTTTCTTTTTTTTTTTTTTCTTCAGAGTGGGGAGAATGACCAGCCAAGTTTTGCAAACTGACGGCAGATATAATGAAAAGAAAATGAACTTCACACTGTAGAGAAGGGCAGAAACATGATTTCAGGAAATGTAACAGTTGATGTCAGTAACAAAATGCATTGTTACTGCCTGTTCCTAATGGACAAACACCTGGATGCTTCTGCATGGCCTGGGGTGGAACCGCTCAGGGAGAGCTGCTGTGTGCCTGAGCTGAGCCTGAAGCCTGAATTTCAAAGGTGCTTATATCTCTCTTTGAAATAAGCTGATCCTATCCTCCCTCTTCCCTACCAGTGTGTTTCACTCTTGATTTGAATGGAATACAGTCAAATTTCAAGTTGCTTTTATTATTACATAGATTGAAGTAATCATTGTAGACTACCAGAGTTTGTGTAAGTTAGGTCCAGTGCAGAAATATTTTACTGAGAAAGGCTTATTACCCAAACCCCTCTTGTTCTATTCAGCTTCCCAGGCTTTCCAGGCTGGCAGTCTGAACAGTGACAGAGAGTAGGAAAAATCAGAGGGGGAGCTTTTGAAAGATTCATGTCAGTCAAAGAGTATCCTGACTCGCCCATGGAGAGTTACCTGTGCTATATGGGATACTGGGAGGCAAGTTATTCCTTTGGGAAAAAAAGGATTGAACAGAATAGAACAGGAATATGATGGATCTTGATTGATCCGCTCCTTAACTGTCTGTATTCTCAGTCTCTTACACAGGCTATTATTAGCTCTAATTGACCAGCATATGGAGAAGCCATAAGAACATACAGTTTGTTACTACAAGGATTCACCTGCTCAATTCTCAGGCAGAAGTGTCCAAAGCTTCCAGATTTTAAGGACAGATTCTCCAAGTCAAATCTTGCTAATTTTTGAAGGGACAGATTGGCTGATGTCCTGAAAAGCAGTAACTCCTTTCCATGTGCTGGATACTACTACTACTAATGATAATAATAACAACATTGTGAATGCTCAGTGGCCTAAAGCAGATGTTTTGGCCATTCCTCCAAGACTGCAAACCTCAGGATATTTTTTTTTGTATGAGATAGTGAAGAACATAGGCTATTTTGCTAGAAAAGCTAGACAGATATTTTGTTAATACATAAAAGAGATTTTTGTCCAAGACTGCCCCCCTCTGTTACTGCTTCACAACGGAAAAAAATATTTAAAACTGCTGTAACTTCTCATACCTGCTAAAGTGAGATTTCCAGTAAAATGATTTTTGCTATTGATATTTACTGGAAAAACAAATTGACAGTTATTTCAGATGCTTAAATGCCCCTGATATATAAAAATGGAAGACATACTGAATTTCTTCAGTAAGTATTTGAGTGGGGGCAATTCTATTGAGATGTTTGCAACAACAACAACAACAAAAATTGATATTTATCTTGGTTTTCTCCATTCACATTTCATATAAAATTACTCTGAAACATAGGCTATGATTTTTATAATAAAAGCTTTTTCTTTGACAAATACAAATCACAGTACTGTTTCTCTTTCATAAAATTTCTTCTAAGGTAAATTCAGTATTTTATTTGTGGAAAGCTAACTTTATATGTTTAATATATGCTTAAAGAAATATTGTAAAACTAAGCCTATTCCCGGTAATTCCAACTGTAATGCTCAAAAATGTGTAAGGGACCCATCTCTGAATCTTGACACCCACTTCAAATCCCTTAAAACAAAAGCAGCAGCAAGAATTAGGGTGTTTAAAACTGAACAAAGGAATGTTCAGGTGAAAGTTTAAATGAATAAAATTTGTGAGCAATATAAAGTGCTATCTTAAAGAAAAAGGGTTTTTTTTTAATGTTTTTTCAGCACCAAAAAAATCCTACATGCTGTCACCTGATATTACTCTAGGAGACAACTCCATAATTATTTTTCAGTGTCTACTGAACAGACATGATTTTCTAAAAATTGCAAAATAGAAAAATTAAAAAATAATAGTTTTGCATTAATAGACAAGATGGAAAAATGAATAACTGAACAGCATTTAACAAATCTTGTTCCTCATGTCAAGCATTTTACTTTTATTGCCATGTGTACTAGGAAAGTGCTTAAAGCAGACTGAGGCAGACCAGAGATATGTAATTATAGTGTTCAAGAATGTATAGGGTAAGAGCTCAGTCAAGAGCTCAGAAGATCTGCTTCTTTTAGGTAATAACTCAAGATACATATTATTTGGAACAGAATTCTTCCTTGTTCCAAGCATTGCTTGTATTCATTACTCAAGGTATATATTACAGAGACCACCACGGTATTGCTTCCAGTTCTTACTGGGATATTCATTTCAGCCAGGATTTCATTCCAAAGAAAATCACTTCTGGCACAGACAGCCAGAATCTGTAAGTCTTCTGCTTATTCAGTAAAAAATGGAGGGAACCCTTCCCTCACTGTGTTTTACAGCACCGTTGGTGGGCTACAACTTAATCTACAGCACAGCGTAATCCAGGGAAAAGAAATCTGTGCTCACTTTTGCCAGCCAGTGTTTACCTATTTCCAGCTGCTGGTAGATCCAAACATCATAAAGTCTGGTCCTTCTTTTTTCCTCAGAACTCCCTGCCTTCATGCTGTCAGCCTCCCAGGATCTGCCCATCAAGTGCAGTGCAGTCTCAGGTCATTGATGAAGTCTCAGCATGCAGTCTGAGGGCAAGTGGGGACAGTGATTACAGATTGTGCTTTTAAGGATTGTGCTGCCATTAAGAGTTACCCTGACAGGCTGGAGAAATGGTGAAGTGGGAACTTCGTGAAGTTCAGCAAAAGCAAGCACAAGGTCCTGCCCTGGTGAGGAATAACTCCTTACACCAGTACACACTGGTGGACAACTGTCTGAAAAGCAGCCTTGTAGAAAAGACCACGGGGTCCTGGTGGACAAGCTGTGCCAGCAATGTGCCGCACGGAAAAGCAGGCCAACAGCTTCTTGGTCTTCATGGGGAAAAGCATTGCCAGCAGGTTGAGGGAGGTGATCCTTCCCGTCCGCTCAGACCTGTCTAGGCTGCATCTGGATGCTGGGTCAAGTACTGGGCTTCCCCATAGAAGAGAGGAATGGACTTACCAGAGTGAGTTCAATGAAAGGTCACAAAGAGGATTAAGGGTTTGAAGCACCTTTCATGAGAGGAGAGGGTGAGAGATCTGAGGCTATTCAGCCAAGACTAGAGAAAGTTCAGGGAGATCTGATTTTATATAGATAAATAACTGAGGAAGGGAAGGGAAGGGAAGGGAAGGGAAGGGAAGGGAAGGGAAGGGAAGGGAAGGGAAGGGAAGGGAAGGGAAGGGAAACTCTTCTCAGTGGTGCTAAGAAACAGGGTGAAAGTCAATAGTCACAAACTGAAACATATGAAATTTTAACTGAACACAGGAAAAATGCTTTTTTACTTTTTTTTTTTTTCTCTGCTATGAAGGAGGTCAAACACTGGAGTAGGTTGCTGTTCTGGTTTCACTAGGATAGAAACATCGGCCAGCCATCATATGCAGGCCATTAGCAGTCTGGAATCAGCCAGGTGCTTAAGATGAGAGGGATCAATCCAGGGCAGCTGACCTGAGATGGCTCACAGGTGTATCCCATACTATAAATGTCACTTATTATAAAGGGGAAAAGTTGGTGGGAAGGGGGGTTCTTTTTGCTTCTCTCCAGTGCTGGAGGAGCTTGCTGACCATTCTACTCCTAGGACTGCCTTTCTGTTCACGTGGCTGCTGTGCGTTTGCTGGGCTAAGTATAACTTTATATACTTTTTATTGGTATTAGTATTAACATTGGAATGGGTTGCCCAGAGAGGTGGTAGATGTCCCATCCCTGGAAACATTCAAGGTCAGGAAGGATGGGGCTCTGAGCAACCTGATTTTGTTGTGGATGTCCCTGCTCACAGCAGGGGGATTAGACTACATGATCTTTAAAGGTCCCTTCCAACCCAAAGGTATGTCTGTTCCTCAGTGTTGGGCAGAAAAACCGTCTCAGCAACCAGCTCAGATGATCAAGTGTAAACCCAGGATAAATGAATCTCACTTCCCAAATCTAAAGGGATCTGATTTGATTGCAGAATGGAGAACTAACTTTACAAAATGATAAACTTGTCATTCTTCCCATTACCTTCTGGAGCCCTTATATTAAGAGGTGAACAGAACACTTGTGTTTCTCCATATCCCCCCTTTGCCTAGTCCCTTTTCTGCATGTTGAAGGTGCAAGACCAACCCTAAACGTGACCAGTTACACTTCAATGATCATGACATCAATCTGGCTTCCTATGTATGCCCTTCACATACCTCATTATGTGTAATAACCTTCAGATGAATAAACCTAGCAGCTCACTAAAGTGCTGACAGAACTGAAATCTCCTAAAAAGTATCAAGGAAAGGAAAATGACTCATCAGACAGCCAATAATGAAGCCAGTCTGGACTACTCTGACAGTTCCTGCCTAAAAATAGAATGGGGATGATAACAAAAGTAGCTGTAGCACCAACAAAGTCACAAGAAAAATAAAAATTGCTAAATAATAGCTACTCTTTTCAGAAGTCATTTCACTTCATATTCATACCACAAAATAACTCCGAAATTGTCTTAACTAATGAAGATGAGATTCTTAAAAAAAGTAAGCATGGCCAATATGTTAGAGATGGCACATCACAAATACATTTTGCATTAAAATATTTTTATTTTTTAATTTGGGAAGAATATTCCTGAGTCATCCTCTCATGTCTTAGCACATGACTTCATAAATCACTTAATTATTGCAAGCTGTTGACAGACTGATCTTGGCAAACCACTTTTCAAAATGCATTGTATACACAGAATTACAGAGAATTATCACAGAATAATAGACTAGACCTTTGAGATCATAGAGTCCAGCCTAAGACCTGACACCACACCACCTAGCTAGAGCATGTAGAGTATGTACTGTTATGTTTAATAATTACAAAATGTAAAGCAAAAATCAGCTGTGCTTTACCTCGTATATTACCTCTGTCTTTGTGTTCTTTAGTTCTTTTAATATCAAAAATAAAATAAATCTGTGCATTGTTGTTAGTCCAAGAGACTAGTTCGAGTCACGCAGATGGATGGATGTTCCATAGTCAAAATCTTTGAATGTTACTGGAGGTGTTGGATGCAGGGGTAGAGAGGGCATTTAAAAATGTACAGCTCTTCATAAGATCGAGAAGTAGGTAATAGGGGAGATAAAAACACATCACTCTTAAAAACATCATTGTAATAAAAGAATACAAGACTTGATTAGTTTTTAATTATTTACAATTTAAAACTATCTCCCAAATTTAATATTCTCATTTTCCACGTCTTGTGAAAAATGGCAAAGCAACTAAGATTGCATTCATTAGTGTATATATATTAAAAAAAAATAATTTTTTTTCGAAGTATATCCTAAAAAGCAGAAGATATTAAAAAAAAAGACAAGGGTTGATAATCACAGCATAATTCTTCCCCACAGCCACCAAACCCACACATTATTTTGGTTTCTGTTCAGCTGCCACAAATACTGCTGTCGGTGATCCATTACTTGGTTTAGTTGTACCTTTAGATACTCAGCCCAGCTCCCTTTGAGCTCACCAGCCTGCACTAATTCTGTTTTTCTGTGGCATTACTGAAATTGTTTCCAGCTGTACTTTCAGTATCATTCCCATGTAATCCTATTTATAGAAATTTTGTGGGATCTATATTAGCCAAGCAAAGGAAGGCCCTTATCTTGTTGGGGTGAATACTTTTAAAATGTCATGGGTGTAGGTCGTTTTTCTTTTGGAATCACTGAAGCTTGGCCAGTTCAAAAAAGTAGACACAATTGTCATGGGCACAATTCACATTCAGTAAATTTATTCTCAAAACTCCAGTTTGTTTTGTTTTTTTTTTGGATGGAAGACAAAAAGGAAACATCGGTAAATAATCTGTACATTAATATTGTGCATATTGTCATCTTGCTGTGTTTCCTGATGTACAATTTGTAGAAACTCTTTCAAGGAAGCTTTACCTTTTAGCTTGAGCTTCTGCACAACTCGAGCTCTTCCTTGTAATTATTCAAGATCTGTGGTGCTTTCCAGAGAAAACTGAGTAAAGCTTAATGGTAACAAGTGTGATACACTCTAAGAAGTGGACAAATAGTGTAAAAATAGCATTATAAATCAGGAAAATAAACTGATACGAATAAAATCATCTGAGTTATCCTTGAAAGCACACACTTTGCTTAAACTTAAAATATTTATTTCATTTCTCATGCAAACAGGTGGTTAAAAATTAAAGTATAAAGTCTTTTGAAGGCTGCAGAGAGTTACAGAATCTATTTACCATTCAGTGGGATCCTCAAGACTTTTTACCGTGAGTCCCCGTGCTCTGACTAGATGCAGCCACGGGATGGTGCTCATGGACTGTAGATACTACATTATAAATACAGGGGAACTCTGTATTTATAGCGAGACTCTCCTTTTGGCAGGCTGTTCCTTGTCCTGCCCTGAAATACACGAGCCACCAAGCAGTCGTGGATTAAGCGGATTTATCTCTCTACATTTACCAAGCCTTCACGGACATTGCAAATAGACCTATCCATCCTTGTCTTCTGGATATTTTTGTTTAGCTATATACTTAATAAGGACTGGAAAAGTACAAAATGTATCACATTTAGCATCAATTTACTGCTTCAGAGGAATTACTATCTTGAAAGCTACTCTCTTCTTGACCAATACAAGTGTTGGCCATTGCAGACAGCTGGCAGTGCAGTAGAATAACTGCAGATAACAGGATCTCCCGAGTTCCTAGATCTGGGACATTCCTTTTTTTTTTTTTTTTTTTTTTTCCTAGATCTTGGAGTGATTTTTAAGCTTTGCTATAGAAAACAACTGGACTGAAAGAGTTTCTTTAAATATTCTGCATTTTCTGTGGAAAGACATCTGTGCACTGTGAATCTGGACAAGTGTCTGCAGTACTGGGAATCCTATGCAGCAACAGAAGGTTCTGCTTTACAAAGTTATCTCCCTGAGACCTACTGCCTTCCCCAGAAGGGGCTCCTACTTACATTAAGAAAGAGTTGCACATCCCTGCTTCACCTATGCCTGTTTCTTAACTGCAGTCCTTCAGTGATTTAATTTGTAATTTTATACAGGTGACCAGGCACGTTGTAATAAATGTTTTCATTCGCCTCCTAACCTCTCAGGACTTTCAAACTCCGTGAGTGTAGCCTTAATTGTAAATTCAGTAGTGTATACCACAGGGTAACTCACATTTCTATATGACTATAGATTCTGCAATTCCACATCCCCACTGCAGTGTCTGTGCATATGGCAAAAAAGTCCATGTGTACTACGACACTTTTAATCAAGGTTCATACTAAACCAGACAAGTGCTGGAACACTTTAATATAAATATTTCCCCGATGACTCATTAATCCACACATCGCAATACCCTGCAGTGGGGGATACTTGCATTCCGAACCGTACTGCGGAGTAGGCACCTTCTAAATCATTCAGAACGAACTGAACGAGGAGCTTCGGGAGAGGAAGATAAGTTTAAAGGTAGCAAAACCAGCAGAAAGAGATTACTGCAAAGCACCGCACCTGGGCGTCTAACTCTGCCTGAAATCGGCCGCTCCCCCGGCCCTACCTGGCCGCGCCCCCGCCGCGGAGGTCGCGTCGGGGGCGGGGGGTGGATCTTCGGCATCGCTAATGCCCCCCGCCCTCCTTTCCACCTTCTGCTCTATAATTGCCCGCCTCTTTTCGTTCCCTTTTCGCCTTATCAGATGCGGCGCAGCGAGGGGAAGAGCGGCCAGAGGGGAGGGAAGCGGCTCTCCCGCAGCCGTCTCAACACCCCCAGCCCTGCGTGAAAACGAGCGGCCGCCCCCCCCCC
>JANHFX010024181.1:12440-22819 GCA_027560015.1 Chloroceryle amazona | reverse complement strand
AGCCCCAACCACATCAGTCCCACCTATGCAGCTGCTGGGCTGGAGCTCCCCAGCTCTCAACTGCCATAGGAGCATAGAACACATATAAAGAGCCGTGGGAGCAGAAGATTTGTGCTTGGCCAAGAGCTTCTGCCAATTGCCTTGGCAATTTGGCCCTTGCTAGCAGTTGAGGTGCATAGAATCACAGAATCACAGAATGGTTTGCATTGGAAGGGACTTTAAAAAACACATAGTTCCAGCCCCGTTTCCATGTGCAGGGACACCTTTCACTAGATCAGGTTGCTCAAAGCCCCATCTAACCTGGTCTTGAACATAACCAGTGTTGAGGCATCTACAACCTCCCTGGGCAACCTGTTTCACTGCTTCACTAACCTCATAATGAAGAACTTTTTCCTAATTTCTAATCTGATTCTCTTCCAATTTAAAGCTATTACCCCTCATCCTATCAGTACAAACCCTTGTAAAAGTCTCTTCCCAGATGTCCTGTAGGCTCCTTTCAGATACTGTGAAGGGCCACAAGTCTGAATAACCTAAACTCTTTCAACCTCTCCTCGCAGAAGAGGTATTCCAGCCCCAAAGTGGCCTTATGTCTCCTTGGGAACTGCCATTTTGCCTGGGACATGTGAGTTTTGAACAAAGCTTCTCTGTTCCGCTGAAGCATAGGGTGTACATAAGTACATAAGCGGGATTTGCATGGCAAATAGCCAGGCACCATGGCCTTCTCCCAGAGATCACGTGTCAAATGCAACTGTCTACATCATTAAATTATTTACACTGTCCCTGGCCCAGCTTTGGTGCCAGTCAACAAGCCTGTGCACAGGCTGGGAGTGAGATGGCCCAGGGACTGTTCCTAAAGGCAGGGGGGGATGTGGTCACAAGCCTACCCAGAGGATGGCATGCACAGTGGTGCAGATGGGCTATTCAAGCCAAGGGATGTCCAGGCACCTGATAGCTTTTGTTGAGACCTGTTGAATGCAAGCTTAGCCCTGTCCCTTTTCCTCCCCTGGTCTGCTGGCTCCCTTGGTTAGTGAATGGGGTTTCTTTTTCAGGTGTTCCTCCCTCCTGGGTTCTCTTTCCCGGTACTTGTGCACACACAATGTCCTGGGCTCAGCTGTCTCTTGGTGTGACTTTCCCAGAGCATGAACTCTGTCCCAGCTCATTAACAATAGTGACAGCCCCAGCAATACAATCCTGAAGAGGAGGAGGAAGAGGAGAAAAGCTGGTATGGGAAGAGAGGCCAAGATAAACATGGGTGGGAATAGAGGATAAGTGGTGCTTTCTTGGGCAGAAGCTTTCCTGATGCTCGCTTAGTGACCTGTGAGATGCTGTGACCGGGGAGGATGCTTGATGTAGATCTGCACCAGGGCTGAGCTGCTGCAGCTGGTGTGGGACCCTGAACAGGGCATGGGCTGCAGGAGGGGCTTAGCTCAGGGGCAGATTACATTTATCTTTGACTGAAGGCTACCCTGACAAGGAGCATGGTGTCCTGGCCTGGTTCCTTGGGAAGCTGAGGGAGAAGGGGTTTGCAGTGGTCTCTTGGATGTTAGAAGCAGTTTTATATATTCCTATCAGAGTCTGAGGGATGGCTTGGCCAACCTGCCTGTAAAAGTATGGTTGCAAAGCCTGTGGTCCCATCTCTTCTGGGAGCAGTAAATGTGTCCTCCTCATAACCATGAAGCTGTTCAGCACAAATCGTTTCCAGGACATTGTCTTCCATGGCTCTCAAGAGGGTGGTGACCCAGGTCCCAGCACTGGTAACAGGCTTCCCTTGCCCCACAGTGAAAGACAGGAGGAGATGCTGTTCTGAGCCAGTATGTGTTCCTGGCTGTCTGTTCCTCCTCCAGCCCTGCAGAAGCTGTCCCTTCTCCAGAGCCAAGTCTTGGAAGTCTGTCAAACAGCAGGTTTTTGTAAACTTTGTAAACTATGGAGTGAGTTTTTCTGATATAAAATGTCAACGATCTCTTTAGAGGAAAGCACCCACTTTCCTTAGACAAAGTGGCCACTGCCATGTCAAAAACCTCGAGTCCTGGCCAAGAGCCACTTTTAGTAAGAAGTGTTTTAAGTCCTCCTGTTTTTCTTTCCATAACCATGTTTTTCCTTCTCTTTCCCTGCTCTCACTGAACCCTCAGGGGTTGGCGGGGCAGGATCAGGATCCAATGCAGACATACCCTTAGTGGGAACACTTTTGTGTGAGGTGTTCTGGAGAACTGGTTGAATCACCTGCAGTCCATTCTCCACACCTGGGATCTATTTCACATGTGTTGGAATAATAAGACATTATAACTGAAAAGCTTTCCTAGGCAACTGCCCCAAACAGCGACTCTCTTGTTGACTGTGCACAAGGCCAGGAAAGAAAGATGAGGCTGTATTTATACCAGAAAACTGAGCATGCTTTGGGTTACTCTCCAGCTGCCAGGTCTCATAGCTCGGGTTGTGACACCACTCCTGTCTCTCCCAGGTATGGTAAAAGTTACCTTGGATATTTCCCTAGCTTCATTCAAAGGCCACAAGATATATCAGACACAATCTGCTGTGGTCTTGGGGTCTGTCCTGGCATGTGCACACCCAGGCAGCAGGTAGGACTGAAGGTCCATTGCAAAAACACCCACCTGCTTTTTTCAGAAAAAAAGTGCCGCATGTGGCACCACTTGGTGCTATAATGCCCGTTCAAGGGGCTTTACTGGAAAAGGTATTCTCCCTTTCCCTCCAAAGAGATGGTGTACAGGGTTTCCTCTGTCACCAGAATCCCACATATGTTGCACATATGTTGCACAACTGGCTACACACTCCCCACATGCACCCACTGGCAAAGTGAAAAGCAGTGACTGTTAAAAGCTCTTTCTTTTCCTATAGCTCTCACATAGCCTCTTTACCTTGCTCCCTAGTCAGGAATCATCCACAGGAGTTATGAACATGTGCCAGTGCAAGGGCTGGTTGTCCCCCATGCTAGTTGTCTCGTCTGTTTGGTGCCAAGGCAAGAGGCTTCTCTCCATGGAGCTCCTTTGGCTCCTTTGGCTCCAGTGCTGGACCTGTCTAGCTGAGGCTCAGGGACCTGCCTGGCTTTTGTGAAGAGATGGGACATCTGGAAGGTTGGGAAGGCTGGGAAGGCAGGTAAGGAAAAGCCCCCTTAGTCTCATTCCATTGTAATGTTTGGTCTTCCCTAAATAGTAGCGTATGAGTGATGGGGAGGGTTCAGGCCTGGCATCTGCCATCTTCAGGCTACTGCTTGCTTCTCTCTCTTTCCCAGCATGTCTCAGCTGTGTGCTTTTACAAGTTGCAGGTGCTAGAGCTCATTGCAACCTAAGTTCATCCACAAGCCTGGCACACTCTTGCTCAGGGCTCAGAGCACCCTTTGGAAAGGGAGGAGGGACCCATCCTCTCTGCCTTCAGTTGCATCCATCTTATATTTATGCACAGTAGCAGTAAAAAATAGACATTAAAGAGAAAGGCAGGAGAACAAGCAAATAGGAGGCTTGTTCTGCTGCCAGTAGTCTCTGGAGAGTACCTTCCCTGTTACCCATCCCTCCCAATGAATAGGTAGGCAGTGAAGGGAGGCTTCATGCCATTCGGTGGCACTACCCACTACTCCCTCCTGTTTTCCTGCCCGTTTGTGCCTCTGGGTAAGGTTTTCTCTGCTCCCCAGTGTGTGCCCCCTGGCCAGGAGGCTTCAGTGAGAACCTGCCTTCCCTCCTTTTCTCACTTGCTCTGCAACCACAGCAATGTGGCATGGCTGCATGCAAGACAGAGCTGGGTCTGCAGGAGATTGACATGAGGTGTCACCACCTGGCTCAGTCTACAGGGATGGGGTGTGGAGGGGACCAAACATAGAATTATTTTGGTTGGAAAAGACCTCTGAGATCATTGAGTCCAGCTGTTTGTTGGACTAATGAAGATCTGGGAGCTCCCTTAGCTCTGCTTGGGAGCATATAGGAGGGACAACCATGGGGCAAGAACCAGCCCAGGACAGCAACAAAGAAGAAAACAGATTTGGAAAATGGATGAGCAGTCTGAGTCTGTCTGGGATGCATTAAAACTGTAAGTCCTTGTCTGGAGTGGAAAGGGAGAACCAGAAGACTGCTAATAGTAAGGCAGACTCAGAGGGTTGTCCTGAGATCCTTGCTTAGCTCTATGAAGTGCAAACCTCATACCCTGTCATCTCCCTTTCTCTCTGTCTTACTGACTCCATGCTGACCAGTTTCTGCCTGTTTTCCTTGGATGGTTCTGCCACAGGCTTTACCCTAGCGGTGACCCTCTGTGCACCTCCAGAGGGATTTGGCAGCTGTGTTGTGTCCCTGAAGATGTGCCAGGTGTGGTATGGCTGCTTGGCTTGTGAGGTTCACCCTCTGCAGCCTTTGGTCTGCCTCCTCCACAAACACATCTCGCACTTCTCCACTTTCCCACAGAAAGCAAAATTTTCATTCTTGAAGATGCTTTTTATGGGAAAAAACCTCTCCTGGGCTGTGCACTGGCTGTCCCCATACTGCAAGTACACAAATGTGTTTACAGGCACATCTCTTAATCTTGTTTAAATTATCAAGCCATGACTTTCTACTGCCTCTGGGGGATGCTCCAGAAATGCAGCGTTTGTTATCACGAGTCTTGTGAGCTACTGAGGTGGTCTTTGGTGAAAAAAGTCAAGTGCTTTCCTTGAAAGATCCTGCAGCTTGTATTTTCCTACCTTCCATTCAGCTGATGAGGCTTTTGGAAAGGTACCAGTCAGCGTTTACAGTGATGGATGACAGCCACTGTGTTGCAAAGAACAAAAGCAGAAGTGTCCTGGATACGATACAGCTACAAAATCGCCCTCTTCTCACAGTGGTTGGTTTCATTTCCCAGCTACTGTGCAATTCTCCAGCATCCTCCTCTGCCTCTGCCACGGCCAGCTGCCCCAGGGATTTCCCAGTGTTGGAGCCTGCAGGGCTGCCTGCAGGTTTCATTGCCTGCCTGGGGTGAAAGCAGGGCTGAAGTCCACTGGGTAGATCCCTGCTGTTTATGAAGGCTGTGTCCCTGCTGTGCAATAGCTCACTGCTGAACCTGTGTAATATTGTTGGCTTGGGCAGGGTAGCAGGTCCTGGAAATGTTGGTACTCAGCCTGGTACTTCTCACCCAGGGTAGGGAGGCTGTGCCCTGTTTGCATTCCATTGTTCCGTATCTCAGCACAGACACTAGAAGCAGTAGATATTTCACAGCATGACAGAGGATGATAGGAGGGAAGCTCTCTCTGCCTTGGTCCGCTTTCAAGCTAAACTTCTCACTAGCCCTGCTGCTAGCAAATCCAACTCAGGTGGCTTGTTGCAAAACTTAGCATCCCCTGGCATTCTCCTGGGCTGGAGAACTGGTGTTTAAAATAGACTAAAGCAAAAAATCACCACAAAGAGCCATTTGTGAGTCAGCCTTATACAAAGAGGTGATCAGATCTCCAGCGTAACTTGGCAGCTGGTGCAGTGGTAATGGGAGAAATGTGGGCTGCATTGTGGTTCTTGGGACGAGAACAAGGGAGTAAACATGCTGTAACTTGCTGTCACCATATCTAGGTGTTGGTTCCTTCACCCCTGGCAGAGACAACTGTTTTAATTTATCTCTGGACTTCGTTCTGTGAGGATTTGGGGCATCACTCATGAGAAATCCTACAGTGCATGAGTTATTCTTGGTGGAAGGGTGGTCCTGGATGGGACAACTGGGCTCTGGAAAGGTGTGCACCTACTTGGGAGGATTGTGGAGGACAGCAGTGAGTTTGGCCAGAGGTCTGGGTAACCTGGCCTCCAAGCACAGACTGAAGAAGCTTGGCTTTACCCTACTTCCAGGAATGGGTAAGATAGTCTCCAAGTGCACAGAGGGATACTACAAAAAGAAAGTGAAAAAAGTACTTTCTGAGTTTACTTCTGGTAGGTCAAGAAGCCACAGGCCTCCATGGGGTCAGACTTTAGGGGGAAATTCCATTTAACAGGAAGAGGCAGCTGAAGAAATGCTACATCTCCACTGCTGGAAACTTCTACGGTTAGACCAGTGCTTGTCGGAAAGCTGTAAACACTGCTGACTGTAGCTCAGCACAGGATTGATTAGATAACCTGTGTCAGACTTCCTTAATCCCTTTTTTCCCTGTTATTCTGGTCTACCAGGTTCCTAGAAAGTGGGCTGGGCTTTGTCTGCCTTATGCTACTCCTGAGAGCTGCATGGACTCATGACCTTGAGACCATGACCTTGAGAACCTCTCTAGAAGGCGGAGGTGAGAGAATGGAGCCACACTCTGAAGACGCTACTCTTTTATTGTGTGCTTGATGTGAGACTGCCCATAGCCACGAGAAACTCTTGTCCTCAGGTGCAAATCCAGGTATTGACGGGGGGAGGATGCGGTGTTTTTGTGTGTTTTGTTGTTGCCAGTGGGTTTTATTTGTTTTGTTTTGTTTGGGTCTTTTGCTATAGTGAAGGTTTAGCATGAACGATTAACTCTTTACAATATTTTTTTAAGCTTTTCAAGCACAGCTGTGTTTATTTGAAATTTGACCTATGGAAACCACCATTTTCTAACAGTTCATAATAGCAGGGAAGTTGACAAGGTGATACATAATGTGTAATCTTTTTTGCCTTAAAACCGATTTCTCTAAATGTCATTTTCTATAAATATTGCTTGATCTAATGAAACTTAATTTAGATCTCTACTGGAACAAATCAATTCCCTCTTGAAACTCCTTCCAGGATGTAGCATACTAAACTTGTCAAATTTAGTTTCGAAAATAGAACATTTTGTACAGCACTCTAATAGCTTCTGAAGATTTCTGGAGTAACTGTAGCAGAGGTTCCCTTTATAAAACAAAGGTTTTTTACTCTCCACTGGAGCCTTATTCTGTGAAAATGGTAAAATTGATAATAAGACCTTTTATTAGAAACTAAATTCTCAGTATCTTTGAAGTCAGTCAGTTTCATCTCAGGGACTGGCAAGATAATGGAGCAGATCCTCCTGAAGAGTCTGCTAGGGCACTTGGAAAACAAGGAGGTGGTTGTTAGTAACCAACATGGCTTCACCAAGGGCAAATCCTGCTTGACAAATCTGGTGGCCTTTTATGATGGGGTCACATCGGCAGATAAGGGAAGAGCAACTGAAGTCATCTTCCTGGATTTGCACAAATCATTTGACACTGTCCTGCACAACATCCTGGTCTCTAAATTGGAAGAAAAGGGATTTGATGGATGGATCATTTGGTGGAAAAGGAATTGGCTAGATGGCTGCTCGCAAACAGTTGTGATCAATGGCTCAATGTCCAAATGGAGACCTGTGACAAGTGGAGTCCCTCAGGAATGTTTAACATCTTTGCTGGCAACATGGACAGTGGAATCGAGAGCACCTTCAGCCAGTTTGCTGACACCAAGCTGTGTGGTGCAGTCGACACACTAGAGGGAAGAGATGTCATCCAGAGGAACCTTGACAGGCTGGAGAGATGCACTGATGCCAACCTCATGAAGGTCAACAAGACCAAGTGCAAGGTCCTGCAACTGGGGTGGGGCAATCCCCAGCACAAATGCAGGCTGGGTGACAAGTAGATTCAGAGCAGCCCTGCAGGGAAGGACTTAGTGGTGCTGGTTGATGAAGCACCAGCAATGTGTGCTGCCAGCCCCAAAAGCCAATCATATCCTGGGCTGCATCAAAAGAAGCATGGCCAGCAGATCGAGAAAGGTGATTCTACTGCTCTACTCTGCTCTGGTCAGACCTCACCTGAATACTGCGTCCAGCTCTGGAGCTCTCAACATAGGAAGGACGTGGACCTAATGGAGCGGGTCCAGAGGAGAGCAACAAAGACAATCAGAGGGCTGGAGTACCTCTCCTGTGAGGACAGGCTGAGGGAGTCTGGGTTGTTCAGCCTGGAGAAGAGAAGGCTCCAGCAAAGACCTTATTGTGGCCTTCCAGTACCTGAAGGGGGCCCTACAGGAAAGATCGAGAGGGACTTTTTATAAGGACACATGGTGATAGGACACGGGGCAATGACTTTAAACTAGAGCAGGGTAGGTTTGGATTAGTCATTGTGAAGCTCTTTACTAAGAGGGTGGTGAGACACTGGAACGGGTTGCCCAGAGCTGTGGATGCCACATCCCTGGGAGTATTTAAGACCAGGCTAGATGAAGCTTTGAGCATCCTGATCTAGTGGGAGGTGTCCCTGCCCATGGCAGGGGGGTTGTATCTAAATGACCTTTAGGGTCCTTTCCAACTCAAGTCATTCTATGATTCTATGAAATGTGTGAATTAAATTAGCTCTATGAGGACTTAATTGACAAAACTTTTACCTAATTGGTAATATATGAACAATTAGGACCAACTTTTAATCAGATTACAGTTCTATTATGCCAGGAAACATTACTGTTGAAATGCTTCTGAACCTGAAGGATATTTTGTTTTGTGGATTTGTTTGTTTTGTGGGTTTGTTGGTTTTTTTTGTGTGTTTTTGTTTGTTTGGGTTTTTTTTGGGTGGGGGTGTTATTATTATTTCATGTTTTGTAATCTAACTGTGAAATACAGTACCAAAGACCACAGTCATTCTGAACCTGTGGTATGTAGTTAAAAGTGTCTTGGTACTTTTTTTGCTGTAATCTACCTTGTACCTATGAGTTCCTCGACTATGCTGCTTGTTTATTCACAGGTCACAATGTTTTTTTTAGTCAATTTTCTCTTCTCATTGAGTATATGGAGGAAACTCTGATCCCAGCAATACTGAGCTGCCTATTCTGCTGCCTTTTAAACACAGAGACACCTAAAGGTGACTAACTTTCTTTGGCATGCAGTGCTTCCAGTGTGTACCCATAATACCCCATGTTGCTATGTGTCTGGAAGTATCAACCTTCACAGGGTGAAGTCCTCCAGCATGGCTCATACTTGAAATCTGCAGAGGTCTAGGAACTTACGATGCAATTCATTGCACCTAACTTTGCAGCCTGTTTTGATGTTTCAAAACAAAGCTGAAAGCTGGAACCCGTGTGCTGTTTAAGTGGTTGATTCCAAACAACATGACTGATATTAAAGGAAATATGCAAACAACCAGAATTAATTTAGATCAAGCCATTGAGCTTGAGTTTTTTTAAATTGTATTTCTTGTTGAAAGTTGGCTTTAGCCTGTGACAGCAGGAAATGGCAAAATC
Source organism: Chloroceryle amazona (assembly GCA_027560015.1). Lineage (NCBI taxonomy): Eukaryota > Metazoa > Chordata > Aves > Coraciiformes > Cerylidae > Chloroceryle > Chloroceryle amazona. The sequence continues at coordinate 13,693 of JANHFX010024181.1, read as the reverse complement.
ATTCTAAAATGCATTTATTTTTAATACAAGAGAGAAACTATCAGAGAGAGACTGACAAACAAACAAACAAAAATGTCAGCAGCTGAATGTCAGAGGAAAAGCAGTAAGATTCATATTGTCATTTTTCATGAGTGACTTGTTTATGGTTTTTCAGAGAGCTATTAGACTCTCTGAATAGGCAATGGGGAATTGTGTATTCATCATCTATTCTCAAGGGGTACGGCATAGCTACCAAATACCTTAGTCTCCCGAATGTCTCCTGGGTCTTCACTCCCTGATTTCCATACTGTATACGTTAGTTCAGTGGTAAGCACTCTTTTAGACTGAAACGTTTAGTTCACCAAAAAGCATTCTCCAAAGATATATATATGAGCCTGCATGAGCTCTGACTCCTGCATTGTATTCTTCCAACCCACTCTCAGTAGACTTTGCAGCCTCAAGCAACTTTGCATGTCTCCCCCAGAGAAGTAATACATGCCTTCTGTTTCATGCTATAAAAATACTGCTCTTGGTAGACTGAAACAGGATCCTCTTTTCTTTTCTTTTTTTTTTTTTTTTTTCCCAGACAATTTCAACTACAAAATACAAGATATTAACAAACCCAATTATTTCTGTAAGGAACCAAGACACCATATAGGTCCTTGAGGAGGAAACCCAGGGGAAACGTGGATAGTGCAAGGCCAGGGATCTCCCTGGACTGAATCCATTTAGCAATGTAGATACAGCCACAGAAACTAAGATTTACCAATTATTCAGGCAGCTGATAGCAAACTCACAATTGTGTTAGTGGCAACAAACTACAAACAGCAGAACTTCCCTCCCACCTTCCTGCACAAAATACGCATGCTTTGGTCCCACCCATATTTTGTGTCATGTTTTGTACCTTGCTGGGATATCCAAACACCTTAATGTGTATCATTCCACAAAAATATTTAGACAAATCTAAATGCCTGTCTGTGGAAAACACTTCTGCATACGCCTTATTTTTTTTTGAAGCATTTTAGGCTTTTCGCATAAAAGGGTAAACTAATTTGGCAGAATATAAACCCCGTGGCATTCCAGCTTGTCCTCAGATACCAGAGGGGCCAGGGCAGCTGGGCTTAGGTTCTGAGTGATGTCCAGTTTGGCAGCATTGGTCCGGTCACCTTCAGTCTGTCTGAACTCTCACGGCTCTGGATTCACTACCAGCTCTGCGCTCCCCATCCAGTTGCACTCCACGGCCTCACAGGCAGTCAGGAGCTGGCAGCACCCCT